>JAPKLW010001339.1:103980-160277 GCA_026898455.1 Plectranthus barbatus | reverse complement strand
AACAAAGTCAAGGAATCTCTTCATGATAGTGTCAGATATTCAATGGGGGACACTATGGTTGTTGAGAGCTTTGAATACTTTTCTTTAAGAGGGCTCTCAGCTGACTACTCTCTCTTTTGCTTTGTTCGCTTTTGTCAAAGGAATCTCTATTCGCCTTTTCGATTGTTCAAGTGCTTGAATGTGAGAGTATGAGCAGTAGTAGTAGTGTCTCTCTCTGTTGGACTTCTCTTTTATATCTGGAGATTCAAACTTTGAATCTCCAAACTCGTTAGACACAACGGTCTACTTCGTCCAAAAGAGTTGCTTGCTTTTTCATCCTTTTCGGCATCGTACAGTACCTTTTTACATACTTCGGGTAAGGCTTTTGTCCTTTGTTGTACCTTCTGTCAGAACGAGCGTCTTTAGCAAGTGTTGCTAGGTTTCTCTACTTAGCATTCTATCGGAGAATGCTAGAAACCTTCTGCTAAGTCATTTGACTCTTTTGATTGCTAAGTACTTCTAGCAATCTGTCTTCGTAGCCAATCTGCTGACTCCTCAGCAGTTGCTTACTCAGCACTTGAGTCTTGGCTCTTGATTGCTTTATCTTTTAGCAATCTCTTCTGCAGCAGGGAATGCTGACTCCTTCAGCATTCCGTTCTCTTCATTCTACTGACTGCTAAGCGAATGCTCCTAGCAGTCTCTTCTCTTTTCAGCATATGATTGCTAGCACCTTAGCAATCACTCTTCTTAGCACATGACTACTTTCTTTCTTAGCTGTCATTCTCGTTTGCTGACTTCTCTAGCAGCTACCATCTGCTGAGAATACTTCTAGCAATCTAATCTATTACAACTCGATATTTTCCTAAATAGGACATTACACATGAGTTGCTAGACTATGCTAGATTTCAACAATGATCGACCAAACTACTAAGGCTTTGATTCAACAAAACCTTTTACAATTTTGATCTACGGGAGAATTACAACATAATTCCTAACAATTTCCCCATTTTTGGTGCGATCAAAGCTTACTATCACTTGCTGAATCTCAGAGGAAAGATTTCTGAGTTTACAAGATTTCTAAGCATCAGATCTATTCTACCAATCTAACTCAGAGTTTATCCAACTTAGTTCTAGCAGGATTGGTTTTAATAAAATTCCCCCTCACAAAGTGATGGGAAGTATTTCTCGAATAAACACAAGTAAAAATGTTACTTCGGAATATGCTAGAATCTGGCACCCAAATAATTCAGCAAGCATTTTACCAGCCAATCCAAAGACATAGGACTCAGCATCCACATGCATTTTTTGTTGAATACACAGATAGTGTATTTCAACTAAGACACACAAAAATATCAGAGGTGGACAATGAGAAATTGTCTAAGTCTGATCCAATTTCATTTATGATATTGAGCGATTACATGTATAATGAAATTGAGAGAGACCAAAAAGAGATACAGAAGTTCATGGGTCAGGAGCAGGCTTCTTCTGGTCATACTCTTTGAATTTGTTCAGCATCATCTGCATGAACTTCTCAAGATAGGCTTTGCTGGCTTCTCGTTCAGCCGTCTCCTGCTCCAACTTCTTTGCAAGTTTCTCGTTGTCCATTTCGAGCTTCTTCATTTTCAAATCTAGCTCTTTCCTCTTGAGATCCTCCACAGCAATTCTGCGCTCTTGCTCAGCAGCAGCGAGTTCTTCTTCTTCTTTCTTCCTCTGCTCTAATTCAACAAGTCTCCTCTCTTCCCCCTTTTTGAAAGCAGCAAAAAAGGTGGACGAGAAGGAGTGAACAGTTTGCGTGAGCTTCTGCTGGGAGTCAACGACCTCCTCCTTCATAACCTTCATATTGGTCTTTACACCAGACACATTAGATTTTACTTCAGCAACTTTAGCTCTGACCTTAGAGACTTCGCTCCTGACCTCCTCAACTTCCCTCCTTATCTCAGCCGCTTCCATCTCCACTCGCTCGTTGATATTGGATAGAGAATTTTGCAAAGCAAATTGAACAGTAGAATGAAGAACTGAATGGAAGTCATGAGAGCTTACTGGGGTAGCATCGAATGAAGAGGTTGTAGCTATCACAAGTTCCCGACTTCCAGCAGTGGCAGCATCATCCATTACAACATCTCCATCACCATAAGCAGCTAAGTAGATATCTTCCTCTTCGACTAAGCGTTGTGCTGCCTCTATGGCTTGGGCAATTTCTCCTTGAGCATCTGAGTAGCGGGTTTCCTCGGCAATTAAGAACATGGCTGCGCTCTTAGCTTGAGCTATTTCAGCTTGAGCATCCAAGTAGCGACCCTCCTCAGCCATTATTCGCTCTGCTGCCTCCATGATCTGAACAATCTCAGCAACTTTAGCCTCCTCTGCTTGAGCCGCTTGTATTACGTCAAGGATGTCAAGTTCTAAAATCAGGACAAGCCTTTTATCTTGAGCGCTCAGCTCTGCGACCTCACGCTCAGCAGCTATAGCAGCCATCCTGGCCAGCAGTCTTTCCTTCTTTATAGCCTCATACTCTGCTTGGCGTCTCTTAAATTCAGCAGCAACTCGTGTTTGGCGCTTTGATAATTCAATCCTGGCATCAGAGTAGCTATCTATAGCAAATGAAGATTTCGGCAAGGATTTTGGAGTAGAGAACAGTCTATGGGCACGAATGGCTTGAAGCCTTGCAAGCACCTGCTTATCAGAATATTACTTCGTTCCGGCCACTTGATCCATCCAGTAATTGGCCCATTTCTCCTCCTTCCTTGAGAAATTCAGACCCTTAGCTGTGATCACCAGCATTCGCTCCTCGAAACATAGCTGGTGCATCATATAATCCATCTTCTTCCATCTCCTGAACTCTTCACTCAACAACTTCCCTTCTGGTGTGGACTCATCAAGCTCAGCATAAAACACGTTGGCAATGTCTCTTTCAACCTTGGCCAACACAAATTTTTCTATCTCAACAACCATAGTAAGAAGATCAGAATTTACCTTCTCGTCTAGGAAGACCGGTGCACACCATTGAGCGATCCTTCGTAACTTGAATCGGCGCCCTAGCAACCCTTTGAAAGGGACTCGGAGTACCTCATTGTCGCCTGTTGGGACTTTTCTCAGGAAGCGAGTGTCATAAACATCCTCGGATTCTCCATCAGAATCGAAATCAGAAAAGCAGGAAGCTAAAAAGGCCAGATCTTGTTCAACATACCCCTCGGGCCTTGCCTCAGCAGGAGTATCGGTGCTAGGCCTCGCCTCAGCAGGAATCTCCGTGCTAGGCCTTGCCTCAGCATTCAACCCTTCAGCTCCAGCAGATGTGCTAGCATCGGGCTCAGCATTCCGTCCCGAGCCAGAAGCTTCATCGAATATAACATCCTCCTCAGCACTGTTGTTTCCTCCTTGCGCATCAGCAGGCTCCTTTATCAAGACTCCTCACTGGCCATGAGGACGGTCAGGAGCATCAAAAGCTCCGGTCTCAATTAACTTCTCGAAGTCCTAATCAGTCAGGACCTCCTACTCAAGCACTATTTCTTCAGCCACCACAGGTGCGGTAATGGGAACCTCCGCAACCTGTTTCCCTTTGCCTTTTTTAGCTGCAGCAACTGCTAGCCTTCTGGCCTCCTCAGCTGCTCGTGCTACCAACGCAGCAGCTTCTCTGTCTGCTAGCTGATCAACAGCTTTCTTCGCAGCATGCTCATCAGCAGTCTGCTTAACTTGTTCAAAGTTGCGATCTCTCGCTTCGAAGGTGATTCTTTCCATCTCCTTTTTATACTTCTTTATCTCCTTTGCCTTCAGCTCTGCCTTCCTTTTCAAATTCTTCTTCCTTACAGCTCATACTCTCTCTTCAAAAGGTTTAGAAGAAAGAGGAGTGTCTTGTGCTTGCTTCTCAGCAGCATCTTTCTCCGCAGCTTCTTTCTCTGCAGCTTCTTTGTCAGTAGCCTTGACAAGCCTTCTGCGTGTCCTCTTCTTTTCAGGAGCTACCACGTTCGACCTCTTCCTCTCGGGTATTGAGACTGCAAGTTGACCCAAAGCTTGAGTCGGTTGTTCAGCTTGCCTCTTGGCAAATATCTCCTCAATTTGCTTAGCAGGAAGATTTCCCAGCTTCTCGATCTCATCAAGATCTTGGAAGCATTTCTCGGTCTCAGCAGCCTTGGTCGCAGCAGCAATTTCCTCAGGGGTTAGAGCAACTGCATGCTCCGATCTTTGGAAAGCTAACTCAGATGGATGGGGCTCTTCCGGAGAAGTAGGAATCTTGGTGTCAACGTTGGACTTGCCCTTCAGGATGATTGGTCGGGTAGGACCGGTAGGGGCTGGTGTCTTCCTCGTCTGCGGGATGAAGTCCGTAGGAAGAAGCTTCTCTCCTCTATCAAGCTTCTTCTTGTGGAAGAACATCTCTATAAACTTGCTTATCTTTAACCCAAAATTGACGTTGGAGGTAAAGACACCCTCCTCCTTGATCTTAAGGTTATTCTTGGCGTGCTCCAAGATAGTGTCAGATATTCAATGGGGGACACTATGGTTGTTGAGAGCTTTGAATACTTCTCTTTAAGAGGGCTCTCAACTGACTACTCTCTCTTTTGCTTTGTTCGCTTTTGTCAAAGGAATATTTGTTTGCCTTTTCGATTGTTAAAGTGTTTGAACGCGAGAGTATGAGCAGTAGTAGTAGTGTCTCTTTTTGTTGGACTTCTCTTTTATATCTGGAGATTCAAAGTTTGAATCTCCCAACCCGTTAGACACAACGGTTTTCTTCGTCCAAAAGAGTTGCTTGCTTTTTCTTCCTTTCCGGCATCTTACAGTACCTTTTTACCTAATTCGGGTAAGGCTTTTGTCCTTTGTTGTACCTTCTGTCAGAACGGGCGTCTTTAGCAAGTGTTGCTAGGTTTCTCTACTTAGCATTCTATCGGAGAATGCTAGAAACCTTCTGCTAAGTCATTTGACTCTTTTGATTGCTAAGTACTTCTAGCAATCTGTCTTCGTACCCAATCTGCTGACTCCTCAGCAGTTGCTTACTCAACACTTGAGTCTTGGATCTTGATTGCTATATCTTCTAGCAATCTCTTCTGCAGCAGCGAATGCTGACTCCTTCAGCATTTCGTTCTCTTCATTCTACTGACTGCTAAGCGAATGCTCCTAGCAGTCGCTTCTCTTTTCAGCATATGATTGCTAGCACCTTAGCAATCACTCTTCTTAGCACATGACTACTTTCTTTCTTAGCAGTCATTCTTGTCTGCTGACTTCTAGCAGCTACCATCTGCTGAGAATACTTCTAGCAATCTAATCTATTACAACTCGATATTTTTCCTAAACATGACATTACACATGAGTTGCTAGACTATGCTAGATTTCAACAATGATCGACCAAACTACTAAGGCTTTGATTCAACAAAACCTTTTACAATTTTGATATACGGGAGAATTACAACATAATTCCTAACACTATTAGTTTGATCATCGTGAAGACAGGAAGAAACAAAGACTCAAGCGACGAACTGACGACCACTTCAGCTTGAAGCAATCCTTTTAGATAAACTGGGTTATTTCTCCAGCCGGAACAATCACCAGTTTATCAAGTCAAGTTTCTTCTCACGAATAGAGACAAAGACATGCTAGAGGAATCACAAGTGCCAGACTTATGGAAAAGGAGATTCCTTAAAATTCAAAGTTCAAACGTCCAACTTAGTATTCCTCATACTGGCAAGCCGTTCTGACACACAGCAGGATCTCGACATTCTATATCAGAAAAGAACAGAGTAGGTATGGCAGAGCAGAATAGGCAACCTGTCACCATCCAATCAGAGACCCAACAGATAGTTCAAAATCTGAATTGTCTCTAAACGACTCTTTTCACCAACCCTTCCTCACTTCATCTATAAATAGGCGAAGCCATTCTCAGAGGAAAGGTTACGGAATTAATTACCAAAATACGATTGTGTAATACGATTACAAATGGATATACGACATACGCTACCGATGAAAAAGCTACAGACTTCAGCTAGAGAAAACTGAAGATACCATAATCATCATATCCGAACAGAGACTTGCAGAGTTCTTCTTTCCTGTTCAAGGTTATTCTCAAATATCTTACCGTGTCTTATCTCCAGACACGAGACTCTAAGCTTCTCAGCTCGAGTTTTTCTTTTGGTTCTCTTTCTCTCCAAGAAAGACCACAACAGTTGCAGTTATCTTCAGGCTATAACTATTACTGGCATCTGCCGCAAGTTCGAAGAGTTCCGGGAAGAACGTAAAAGCTCCTAACTTTCGGAGGAGAAGACTGCATGGTGTGTCCAAACTCCCGATCTGAGTGCTAAAGGAGAGAAAAATCTTGGGCGAGTGAGCAAGTGGACTAGTGGGCACGAGCATTCACCAGCTTACGATAGATCGTGAGGACAGATTATGATCCTAAAGCTAGTATATTTCGGGCTACTGCCTGAAGAGAGGACGTAGGAAGGCTGTGTGAACCTTTATAGATTCTTGCGTTATTTATTGCTTGATTCTTTCCGCAAGGATTTAAACTCAGCACCATCTCGTGTTGTAGTATAACCGAACTTGGTAATATTCAAACTCGCAGACAACAAACTTCTTAAAGAACCAAATTGGTTGATCACCACCAGTTTGTAAATTGCAAGAACTAGTTCTTTAATCTTCCGCTGCACGTATTCGATAAACTCTGATCTCGGGACTAAGAAGTCTATTTTCTTATTTTTTGTAGTTGCGACCTTGTTTTTTTACTTCTCTTTGATTTATAATTGATAACGAGCAAAATATATTTATATTAGTCTAATTATTTACATCATTTATTGAATCAATAAAATGGTTAAAATGATATATTAATGTAATTTTTTATTATTAGTCGAATAATCTTTCAAACCATTTATACTAGTTAAACTAAATCGTTTTAATATAGTTTAGTTTGGAATAATTATTCGACTGGTTTGGTCTCGTCTGTGAAAATATCCAACTGTATCTGTTAGTTTGACCGGCTCTTCACCTTTTAAATTGATCAAGCTAGACTAGACACTCCTAGGATTCATTAAATACATAAGTATCTTTGACTAATTGCATAGGTCAAATATTCTATTACTTGTTCTTATTGCATTAATAAAATACATCATTGATTTTGACAAAATACATCATTTCAAATCTGAATACATTATTCAAAACAAAAGAATGAATTGTATTATTTGTTGTCAATGAATAGGTAATTTATGAAATAAGAAGTAATTACAACTAAAAATGTTTTATTTAGTCAATAAATTAGAAAAGTACATCATTCTAATTAGAGAAAGACATCATTTAGCAAAAATACTTTATTTACTAAAAAATATATTTTTACCAAGTAAAAACTAAATAAATTTGTTAAACTCTATGAATAGATTTAGATTCGTCTCATAAAAAATGGTAAGTCTATCTTATGAAAGTTTTTGATAGGTATTGGTTTTAAGAAATTGTCCTTACAATATTATTTATATACAATAAATACAAACAAATAATTACTAAATTTAATTTTTAGTCTGGATTACTATTTTAGGGTGTTTCAATTATATGGTCCAATTTTTTATTTAGTATTGTTTTTCTCAAGTAATTTACAATTACACCAGTAAACAGTTTTGGAAAATCAATATATTAAAAGTAATATTATGAAAAAGAGAAATTAATTCATGCTTTTAATAAAGGTAATGTTGGAAATTTTTTTTAAATATATTATTTTAATAAATAATATTTGAATCAAAGTAGAAACATAGGGGTAGTTTTTAGGAAACTATAAAAAATTGTCTTATAATTTCCAATATTTCTTAAGTGTTTTAGGATCACAAAGTGATAAGAATTCGCCTTAAATTCGCCAATAACTCACAATTTTTTACTTTGTTGAGAAAATAAAGCAAAAATAGTTGATTAAGAATAGTCTAGTAGATGAGTGGGTTGTTTTGGGAAAAGCTGCATAGTTGAATTGAAAATGAAATGTTCACATGTGTAAGTCAACTCAATGATTTAGCCAACCAAATCGTGGCCGGTTTTTCTCCCACTAAACCAATAGCATGCTTTTTGATGTATTGCCTAAATTATTGAGTTTGAATATCAAGGTAGGCATAAGACAAATTAATTGATTGCTTTTCAATAATGTTTTTGTTCTTAAAATTAGGCCTTAATATATTGCTTACTATACCTCAAATTATAACTTCTTTGCATCAAAAATATCTTTGTGCTTATGTTGATTGCAATTAAAATTATTAAACTATTTTGAATAATAATATATTTATTTAAATTCATGCACCAAAATATTCATGGAGAAGCTTGAATCAATGACCTTCTCTGGATCATAGACAATATATCTTACCACTACATCCCGAACAAAAAAACAATTATTCAACTATTTAAAAACTGCATTGTTATGTCTTGCCACACCCGATTCAAATATCTCCATCTGGCTAGCTTAGGTTGGGGGTACGACTCGAGTGTTATAAATATTTTTTTAGTGAAAGATGATAGTTTTATCTCACAAATTTCTATTTATAGAATCTTATTCCAAAATTTTCAGTTAAGTTTTCTATCATATGCTTTTATTTATTAAGAAAAATCAATACTGCATTCCTTTATGGTGATCTAGATGTTAATATTTACATGAATCAACCTAAAGATTTTTGTGATAAAAAGTATCCTAATCATGTGTGCCTTTTGAAAAAAGGCTATGTGTGGCCTTAAACATTCGCCCAAGCAATGGAATATCAAATTCGACACTGTTATGAAATCACTTAAGTTTGAAAGAAGCACTCATGATCACTGTTTGTATTATAAGTTTGATCACAACTTGCCTACTTTCTTACTTCTTTATGTTGATGACATGTTAATAGTGAATCCTAGTTTGAAATCCATTAATCTTGTGCAAGAACATTTATGCAAGCATTTTAAGATGAAAGATATAAGAAATGCTAGGAGAATATTAGGAATGGATATAGTTAGAGATAGATCTAAGTGTGTTCTTATTATGAATCAAGCTGCATATGTTGCGAAGATCTTGTCCAAATTCTCCATGAACAATACTAAACATGTGAATGTTCCTTTAGCTTTTCACTTCCTGTTAAGTAAGGATCAGTCCCCTGTCCCCCAAAACTGATTCTAAAATGAATGAAATGAAACATGTTCCTTATACAAATGTTGTTGGCTCTGTCGTGTATCTTATGGTTAGTACTAAACCAGATATTGCATACTTTGTATGCTTGTTGAGCAGATACATGTCAAACCCTGGTAAGCCCTATTGTGAAGCTTTAAAATGGTTACTCAGATACTTGAATCACACATAGCACACAGGCTGAAGGTTCTCTAAGTGCTCTGATGGTGTGAATCTTGTGGGTTATGTAGATTCTAATTATGCAAATGATTGGGACAATAGAAAATCCACTACCTCTTATGTTTTCACTTTGTGTGGTGCATGTGTGACTTGGAAATCACTGTTACAACCTATTGTTGCATTATCTACTATAGAATCTGAGTACATAGCCATACTGATGCATTTAAAGAAGTTATATGGCTCAAGGGTTTGCTTTCGATTTTTGAGCATGAAACCTATTATGTTTTCTGATTCTCAGTCTGCCATACAATTATGCAAAAATTCTGTATTCCATTATAGGACAAAGCATATAGATGTAAGGTTTTACTTTATTAGAGACATTGTAGATAAGGGCATTATTTCATTACATAAGATAGCATCTGAATTCAACCCTGTAGACATGGGTACTAAGTGTTTGCCTCTTGAAAAATTTATATCATATCAGACCTTACTTAATTTTGATAATGGTTGAAGTTTCTTGTCTCTTATGCAATCTTTTAGACTAGATTCTGTTTTTTTTTTTTTTTTTGGTATCTGTTTGATTACTATTATGACAACTTTGTGTTTTTTAATGTGTTTTGCATTATTTTCTTAACTTGGGGCATTGGCTTGTGCAGGTACTTATCTTGTGTGATGTGGTTCCTTTTGCCTTGCCCATGAAAGTCCTAATGCAAGAATAGCTAGGCACTTGGCGACGATGATAACCCAAATACGTGGGATCTCTTTGCAACCCCAAGTAAAGGTGGAGAATGTGAGAAGTGTTGGCCTTAGGTTTATCTTCCTAGCCCAATTTTTTATTCCCCGAGCCCATTAGTTAGTTGGCCCAGTTTATGGATTGGGCATTGGTTCGAGTTTTAGATCAGAGTTTGTTTGGGCGGTTATTTTAAAACCCGATCTATCTACATATATATCCTCCTTATCCGGTTTGATCAGTTGTTGCGATACAAACCCTAAACCTAATCTACAACATACACTTTTCTCTCTCTACATCGCTCTCCCTTCTCTCTACCTTTTCGATCCCTCAGTGGTCTGAAAATGGTTTCCGATGAGAGATACTATGAGCTTGAGGGTAGCCTGAGTAGCTGTCACCCATAGTCTTCACTGGCGACCGGTTGGAAGGCAAAGAACCACAGAGAGGTGAGTTTTGTGCGAGGAACCTGGACTCAGTCAGAGCTCTGTCGGGGTCTGACGAGAACCCGATCGGATGTTCGGAGCCAGCAGGCCTAATACCCAACAGTAAGGAGCAAAGTAAGAGAGTCTAGGGGTGAACGCAGTTTGGCCCGACCAAATTAAATTGGTCGGTTTGCTCGGTTAGAAAACTAAAAAATTTGGTCGAACCGAATCGTCTTTTTAAACCGTATATCGGTTTGGCCGACGGTTTGTGGTAGGAAATCGGTCGTTTAGGCCAGACTGAACCATTTTTATAAAATCATCTGAATTATATATTATATCAAATTATAATGTAATACAATCAATGTTTCTCACAATATTTATATAGTATTTCAAATTTTTGCTTTGTTCAATCTATGATCATTTATTAATGACAATAATGAACAAGTTACTTTTCTATTTCAAACTAGTTTTCTACCTGCGATGCGCAAGCGTAGATATTTTTATTAATAATTTATTATAAATTATATATAATAATAATATTGAAATTGAATTTATCTTACATCAAAATTTAAATTTATCAATGTAAATATTATGCATCAAATTACTCAATTAATAATTGGTTTATATTTTATATTTGTCTCTCTTATTCCTCTCTCTAAGCACGTTGATTTACTTAGAAATTTGGGTGACTTTAGCCCTAAATTAATTTCTTATTTAATAATATGATGATATGGTTTTTTATGAGATAACTATTTTTACTGGAGAATAATCAATAAAAGAGGAGTTGAGAAAGAATAAGAAGAGAGTGTGAGGGGGTTCAGATTTGAGAATTAAGAGAAACCGAAAATTATTTTTATTTGATGGTAAATTTTTATATTTATACATAATATTGAAATTAGTTTTAGTGTATGAGCTTTTTATATATTTTATTATTATTATTAGCATCAATTTTTACTTAATTATGTGTTCTTTTTGTTACGTATAAACTCAATCAAATCCCTAAATAAATGTTTATGGATTCGTCACTACTACACCACCACCTCTGGTCTCTTGTACATATAAACAAACACTTGTATTATAAACAAACGAAAGAAAAAAGTGTATAATGATGCTACAAATAGTGCTCTGTTGTCTATATATATATATATATATATATATATATATATATATATATATTGATAAAATATAATTGAAATTGTATCATATTTGCATGAGATATCTTGATATCTCCATCCAATATTATCTATTTATTTTCTTGATCTTTGTTTCTTAAGCAAATAATACAGACTTATCATGGTATCAACCTAACACCAGTCTTCTCTCCTAGAACCTTACCTCTCTCTCGTATCTTCTTCCAACAACTGATGTCGCCTCCTTTCTCTGATCATGGCCCAAGATGTTGAATCTCTATCCTTCTCTACTCTCATTCATATGATAATGATCAAGTTTTCTTATGCATACTATCTTTTATGGAAAACACAGATCACTACTATTCTCTCGAGTCAAAACCTATTTGGTTACATAGATGGCACCAAACCTATTACCTCTAATACACTTTCGTCCATCGGTGGCACCCCCGTAGTCAATCGTGCCTATGAACTCTGGTTTGCACAAGATCAGTGACTCCTTAGTCTACTTCTCTAATCACTAACAGAATAGTACATGGTTGAAGTACTCAGTTGCACCACCTTGCGCGCGGTATGACTCGCTCTTGAGGCTGCATATAATCACAGCTCCAAATCTCGCAAACTATGCCTTAAAGACGACCTCCTAACTATGAAGAAAGGGACTCGATCTGCAGCTGAATATGGCCAAAACTTCAAGTCCTTATGTGATCAATTAGCAGCTATCAGTTGCCTCGTTAATGATACGGATAAGGCTCATTGGTTCCTTCGAGGTTTTTGTCAGTCTTTTTCCTACTTTTCTGCTGCTCATATGTCGCTCATTCCTCTTCATAACTTCTGTGATCTCTTATCTAAAGATGAGAGCTTTGTGTTATTTCAAGAGTCTATTAACACAACAGGATCTTCCTCTGTTTCCTTTTACAGCTAGCATAAACCCTCAGGTCAATGCCCACCTTACTCCAACTCTCGCGATTGTGGCCACAATTCAAAACGTCGACCACCTCCCTGCCAAATTTTCGTCATGAAGATCACTATGACAATTCCTGTCTAAAAAGGTATTCTTCGCAGTCATCTCCAACAATCACACACTACTACACATTCTCCATTGGTCTCTCTCGACCTGAAACATCAAATTAGTTCCTTGACACTGGTGCCTCAGCCCACATGCCACTGACTTATAATTCTTTGGAGAACTCTTAGCCGTACTCTTGCATGATAGTGTTATTGTTGGTAATGGTGTTTGACTTTCTATCTCTTAATTGGTAACACTCAACTTTCTGACTGTGTTCAATTATTAGATGTAGTAGTTTGCTGCCTACGTAATGTACAACGTGTATACATTTTTATTAATAATTTATTATTTATTTAACCTTCTAATTATTATGTGAGGACCATATATTATAATTATTTGTATCAATTAGAACTTTTAATTTTATTAACTTATTTAACTTATTTGTATAGAATTTTATTAATATTTTTTATTAAATAATTTTTAAACTTTATTGTATACTTTTATAAAGTTCTTTTGAGTTTATTTGGTTATAAGAATTGTAAAATTCTTATTTTTCTTGTAATATAATTGATTCCTAATGTCATATTTGGCTTTTGATTAATAAATATATCAAAATAATAAATTGAAAATAAAAATAAGTTTGAGTTAAAATATCAATAATATGAATTAATTATACATGTATATCCCCTGTATATATATGATGAATCTTTGAAGTTTTTTTTAAAAAAAAACCATCGTGCTTTACGTACGCAACTATATTATAATATATTGTAAGTTTTATATTAAAATAAATAATTATTTATTAGACAATTGTTAAAATTTTCATTATATTTTATTGAAACTTATACTAATAGTACTTAATAAGCATGATGGAATAAATACTATATGAGCACTAAACGATGTTTGTAAAAAAAAAAACAGACACATTATATTTATGAACCGAACAATAATTTTGTATACGTATAACAAAATTCATTAAGGGTCCTGTTTTTAAATAGTATAGATTATCACTCAAAAATAAATTCATTCACTATAATGTTATATCATTTATTATTGTCTTCTTCCATCTCTCAATCTCTTTTATTGTTTTATAATTCTCTTATGATTCACACATATATACTCCTCTATATTCAATATAAGATTTGCAACATGTTTAATTTGCAAAATATTATTTAATATATATGGATTTGAGTGGTGACTCGTAATAATAATTCCAATATGATTCTATTTTAAGGATATATAAATTTGATTGTAGGATAATTTCCTTTTTTTTGGCATATATTTCCAACCATTACTTACTCATTGTCAATTATTTTTAATTGATTGCCGTATTTCACTATGTTCCATATTTAATTTATTGTCAAATCATACCAAACAAATTATTATTATTATTCATTTTAACCGAATTCTTTAATTTGTTATTTACGGAAACCACATAAAATTTGCTATTTGCTTATTATTATTTTACATAAATTTAATAAAAAAATAATTAATAACTAATTATATATTATATTTACTACATAATTTCCATGTTTATTATTACTTACCTTTTATATTATATATTTATTTAAGGTAAGCATTTTTTGGGGGAAAAATTTTTGATGTTGGGGTTTTGCTTTTATACATATATAGATTTTTGTTCACACTCTAAACATTAACATATAATATTGAATCATACAACTTATATTTAGGTTAAATGTATTTTTTGATTAAATAATTTTAAGAGCTCTTTTTGACAATAATATTATAGAATAGGGAACTTATTGGCATTATCAATTGATCATGTTGTTTCAATCCTAAAAATATTTTATAGTGAAATAAATTATTTGTTTTCACAAAATAAGATTTTTCAGTCCGATGCACTCCAACCTGGAAGGTTGTTGACAGCGGGACTCGAACCCAATACCTACCCTTTAACATCAATCCCTAAGGAGTTGATGCCACCAGTTCAGGTAGGGGTGGGTCGGTACGACATACCGAAAATATTGTATCGTACCTTATACTGTACCGAAATTAACGGTATGAAAATTTTCATACCGATACCATACCAAAACTTTCGGCATACCGAAGTTCTATATATCGAAATATGATATAAAATAAAACCGTTATCGTATCAATATTTTGGTATACCGTATCATAACAAAATTTTACGGTATACTGAATCATACCGAACCAAGATTTATGATATATCGTACCATACCGTACCATACCAAAAATATTTATTTAAAAGCTGTAATTTTTAATTAATTTTAAGTTTATATCTCATATAAATCAATTTCATTCATAATTTAACACTACTATTAATAATTGTATAAAATATAAAATAAATTATAATTATTATATTTTCGGTATGGTATATTGACGGTATACCCGGATATCTAGATTCTGATACCGTTACCGTACCGTTAATAACGGTATATCAAGATTTCGGTATTTTTGATATTTTTTCGATACAATATGCACGGTATATCGATATTTCGGTATTTTTTCTCATCCCTAATTGCAGGCCCTGACATCGGTGCCTGAGGGGGAGATGTTATAAAAAAATGTACATATTTGATTTTTATTTTTATAATAATAAACTATCTAGAAAAGATAATGTATTTTTAATTATAAAATATTAATTTCTGGGTATGTATTTGCGATTTTACTAATACGTGTACATATTCCATCGTGTGATTAATTAGTTATTTGAGTATAATACATTTATTAAAAATGAAATTTAGACCAACAATATTGTTTTGTTATGCTTAGGATTATAAATGAGTTGAGCTATTTGAACTTTAATTTGATAAAAGGTGAGAGTGGCTTAAAGCTTACAAGTAAACTTGGACATAAACAGGAAATACAACCAAAAGACGAGGGTGGCAAGAAACAAAACAAATGAGTTAGGAACACAAATGATTAAAAGATCTATTAGATCATGACTTTAATTTATATTGGGATCATCCAATAATAATTAAATTGGTGTATTTTATTTAAATAATAATAATTCATTGCATTCGTCTCTTAAGTAATCTCGCTAAATAAGTTAAGAGATTGGATCCAGTGCTATAAATTAAATTTATATTAAATAAGAATGAATTTTAGTTTTTGAAAAAAAAAATTATTAAAAAGTAAGCATAATATATATGATAATTAATCACAATGAATTTTAAACATTACTTACAAAGCACCTGAAAATATGATTTTTAAAAACTTTAATATAAATCATTGATTTTTTTAGAAGAATATTATAAATTCATTTCTATTTACTGTAGACTCACTTTTGGTATCAATCCACTTCCTAAATATAAAAAATGTTAACTTTGTAAAATTTATATATCCACACTTTTATAAGTGATAAATATTACAAGTCTGATTAACTCTATTAATTAGTTTTAATAAATAAATGAATTTAAGACAAATATGACATTTTCTAGAATTAAAAAAAATTATTTTTCTAAAAAGAACAAAGTAAGTATCTCACTATAAATCTAATTTAGAAGTTGATTCAAACTCTATTCGGTTTACCAACTTCAAAATACTCCAAATAAATTTCAATTTTCTACTCAAAGAAAACGAATTCAAACTATATTGGTATGATATATTTTGAAAAATGTTTTTTTTTTTTAAAACCTTACTTAATTGGCTTAAATCTAACAATATCATAATAATATATATTTTTTATCGCAACAAAATAAATAAGATATTATTATTTTTTTAAGAAAATAAGATATTATTGTTAAACTCGAATCCACCTTTAGTTGCTATCATTTTGCAGCTACAAGCCTACACCAGAGTTAAAAAACTTCAATAAGTGCTAATTAACTCATAGGAAAATAAATAAATATTAAATAGCTTATAATTTTCTTACACGTTTTACTATATATATCATTATATTGTTCAACTAAGAATCCATGATACTAAAAATAAAACTCAATCTATATCTACCTAAAAGCAAGACCCCTAAGTAAAAAAATTTCCCCCTAAAAATAGTTTCCAAAAATAATACCGGCTGACTTTTTGAATTCTTTTATATTTTTATCATCATATTAATTTTATCTAATCTATATCTACCTAAAAACAAGACCCCTAAGTAAAAAAATTTCCCCCTAAAAATAGTACCCGCTGACTTTTTGAATTCCTTTATATTTTTATCATCATATTAATTTTATCTAATTGTAATTTTATAATTAATTCAATTATAATTTGTGAATTTAGTTTTGTTTTATAATATTAAAAGAAATTAACGAATGTGTAATAAGTACTTTATTTTTTTATATAGCCTCAAAAATAGCTTTTATCAATTAATAAAACATTTTATTTTTTTTTTCTAAAAGATGTGTTCATAAAAACCTTTCTTAGGAAGAAAATATGAGTAAATTTATTATCAGCTTAAACAAATGATAAGCATTGAAAGGAAAAAAAAATGAGATGAATTTGCACACATAAATTTCACAACTATATCTACATCTATGTTTTTCATTTTTGTTTTGTTCTACTATTAGGAACAACACAAAACTAATAAATAAATAAAAGTTTTTTGTATCTATGAACAAAACTAATATAAAAAAAAATACACAATCAATATACCATAAATTGTTTTGAATAAGTATTTATCATTTTGAATATCTCTTTTATTTACCTATGGTACTTTATTATTAAGAATTAAACATAAATATTAAAAATAATACAACAATATTATTGTAAAACAATTTAGTATCATATGTTTTTTTTGAATTCAAATAAAAAGATTATCACTTTTAAATATTAAAGTTCATTTATAATGCTATTTTAAAGTAATTTATTATTGCATATAAAAAATATATGTATCTGTATCTACTTATAAACATAAAATGTAATAAAAGATAAATAAATTAAATAAAAACTAAAGAAATAAGAAAATGAGGAAAAAAGAGTCTAAATCATTTGTCAAATTCATGCATTAATGATCAACTATGTAATTTGAGTTGAGAATGTAAATTTGTAGGTTCAACATAAAACAATAATTTGATATAAGATTACGAATTAGTTGGTTAATGCTTATCTTAATTGTGAAATTTTTGCTTTTGACATTTATTCATATTCATGTCATCTATTTTTTATTCAATAGTGTGATATGAAATCAAATTGAAAATTGGTGGTAATGTTATATTGATGATTATTAAAAGTATTTCATGTTTTTATAAAATTAAAATGAGCAATCAGCCAGCTCCAGAAAATTGGGCGTAAATATCTCTCTCTCTCTCTCTCTATATATATATATATATATATATATATATATGGGTAAGTAGGGGATAATACCCTAAATTATTGATGTTTTCGGAAAAATACCCTAATCTATTTCCGTTAGTTAAAAATACCCTAATCTTTACTCCCGTCTATGAATTATACCAGAATGTATTAACACCGTTAGTTTGTGATGATTCAGTCGTTAAATGCCACGTGGCATCCTATGTAGCTTCCCATGTGGCACCCACGTGGCAAATCAACATGTGATAATACCCTAATCTATCGATATTTTCGGAAAAATACCCCAATGTATTAATTTTTGTTAAAAATACCCCAATCTTTAATTTTGCTTGTGAATTATACCAAACGAATTAACACCGACTACTTCTTTTTATTGTTGAAATATTATTTGCTAAATAAATAATAATTAATCACGTTAATTAATATGTTTGTTTCAAGATAATTATTAATTCTTAAACCAAATAATATCGAGAGTCATGCATAATTCTTCAAATAATTCTTAATCATGTTAATTAATATAATATTCTTAAAATAATTATTAATCATGATAATTAATAATATTGAGAGTCACTACTCCAGATTAATTCATTTACTTTTATGTGTTAATATAGTCTAACCATGTATTAATCATCCAGACTGAGGCCGTACATATAATATTTGCAACATAGTCACCCACTGGAATGTTAATCATGTACTCTAATGTATGATATTTGTATGTTTTTTTTTAAAAAAAATAGCGAATATTGATTGTTTAGCAAATAATATTTCAACATAAAAAATAGTACTCGGTGTTTAGAAGAATCCGATTATCCTTTATTCCCATAACAAATCGTATAACTTTATTTTTTAAAACTTTTAAATACAATCCTATATTTGCAAAAAAATATTATTAACGTTTAAAGGGATAAGTTAAAATGATTGTATACTGAGTCATTTGGATGTATTACACGCATGGCTATTTATATAAAAAATATAGAATTTTATTATATTTAAAAAATGGATTATAAATTTATATCTATATATACTAAAAAGTAAAATATCTCCCCAAAAATTTTCTCCCAAAAAAGAGTTTCATACGGAGTATATAATTGTACAATATATGTGGTAAGTAGAGATAAATATGGTGAGTATATTACCATAGTTTATAATTAGTTAATTTGTTGGATTATAATTAATTTGTAATAATTAACTTTTAGATATGAAATAAATAATTTTACTACAAATCAAAAATTTATAATTAAATTATCCATGTTAAATTAAAATTAATTCGTATTCTAATATTAATTAATAATCTATAGTTAATAAAATCCAATTCAAAGAGAACTTCTAAAACCAATAATAATAAAATATATTATAAACATTATTAAAATAGCTATATAATAAATAAAGAAAATAAAAGAATGTATAATATTTACTTAGTGAAATGTATATATAGTATATCAATTTCAATATTCTAATGTAAGTTTCCATATGTGTTTGAAATATCATCAATATTGATAAATAATTTTTTCTTTAATTATTACAAATAATTTTTTCTTTGTTATTTAATAAATTTATTTCAAAATAAAATAAATAAAATATTTAAATTGAATATTTATTCTGAACAAACATTAACGAGTCTTCTTATGTATAAAAAAAACTTGGATGACAAATATATATTATAAATTTTTTTGGCCATCTTGGATAATTTAGTTATTTTTACTTTATTGAATTATGCAACTTTTTAAGTATTAATTATTATTATGTAATTCCTAAAATAAATATAACATAAATAATTTAGTTATGTATATTATCCATATAAGTAGAAATAATTGCATGGTATGAGGAATAAATTAAAAGTATTTGTAATAAATAGTTATAAGAAATTTAATGAATTATTATATTAGGTCTTTAATTTAGTCTCTAATATAAATCAATCACATTAATGTTATACATAAATATTTCACATTAATAATTAATTTGTATTCCATCAATTAATTTCATTTAATTTGATTATCACAATTATATAAACATACCATATTTGATTTATCACCTATAAATAGTTCAAGTATTTTTTGTTCCGTCATCTCCATCTTCTACAGGAATCCTGATTATCGTTGCCACAGGGATTATGCTAGCGTTGTAAAATAATTATTTTTTTTGTTTAGTTATTTATTTTTATATAATTTTTTTTGCACAATTTTACTAAAAAGGAAAATGTGACTGGAGAATGAGAAGATGATTGATGATGAAGTAGAATATCAATTTTTCTCTTGCTCAAAACAAAAAGAAGAAACCTACACAACTGAACAATTTTGCCAAATCTTCAGTTGGAGACCAGTCGTTTTGTACAATTGACTCTATTTTCTTTGTAATGAACAACTAGGAAGATTTATTTATTTCACAAGTAATTTTATTTGATTTTTCTTCTGTTTATATTGATGTGCCAATGAGTTATGAATGATTTGTAATGTACACTATACTATTAAGTGTTTTATTGCAGCATATTTTATTTTATTTTTGTCTAAAGATTTTATTTGATAATAATTAATCTTAATATCTGTTTTAGAAATTTTATTTTTTTATTTGAATTTTAGTAGTTTTCTTATTTGTTTCGTAATTCCCTTTTTTTGATTTCATTTTAATTTATGTCATATTAATTTTATTTTATTGTAATTTTATAATTAATATAGTTATAGTTTGTGAATCTTGATTTGTTATAATGTTTGTGCATTTTGGTATGACATTGAATTATTATTTTTATTTAAAAAACTTAAACTATTTATATTAAAGTAATAAATTTAAGAATAAGTATTCAAATTATATAAATTCATGCTCGGCCCAATCATTATTTAAGCTCAATCTCAATAAAGTTTATAAATCGGGTAAATAGGAGAAATACCCTAAATTATTGACGTTTTCGGAAAAATACCCCAATCTATTTCCATAAGTTAAAAATACCCCAATATTTACTTTCATTTATGAATTATACCTTATCTATTGATATTTTGGAAAAATGCCATAATGTATTATTATTAGTTAAAAATACCTAATCTTTAATTTCATTTACGAATTATACCAAAACGACAAATATTATTAGCTAACACAAAGATGACATTCAAAAGAATTATTTTTCGTCTGTGTTAAATTTAATGTATTAAACAATTAATATTTGTTATATATTCTGAAAAGTATTTAAACTTCATGTTCTACTCTTATTTTTTTTGTTTCCTTCGGTTGGTGTAACATCCAATCCAAACGAAGACGCATACATTTTGATACAAGATCACACGTTAAAGCACGCATTGAGAGAGAAAAATAAGGAATTCAAACAACCAAAGGAAACATAAAAAAAAGAGCAGAACATGAAGTTTTAAATACATTTAAGAAGATAAATGCATTTGAATTTATAGCATATATAGATTGTTTAGTATATTAAATTTAATACGGACGATGATAGTTGTTTAGACTAACACCCTTGTATGAACCAATAATATTTCTCATTTTGATATAATTCATAAACGAAATTAAAGATTGTGGTATTTTTAACTAATAATAATACATTAGGATATTTTCCCAAAATATTAATAGATTTGGGTATAATTCATATATAAAAGTAAATATTTGAATATTTTAACTTATGAAAATAGATTATGGTATTTTTCCAAAAACATCAATAAATTAGGGTATTTTTTCCTATTTACCCTTATAAATCTATCAAATCGATAATTATTTAAGTAGTTAATGATCAAACTTGACTCGATCAATAACAAGTTAACTAACATGCCCATTTAACTTATGTTTATGTTTACCTCTAATTACCAAATGTTTTCATATATAAAACAAGAAATTAAAAAAAAAAATGTCAAAATAAAATTGTGATGACCAATCAATCACATAATCCCAGTCAAAATGTAACGGGTCATCCCCACACACACTCTCTCTGTCTTATCCTTTCCTTAATCAATCCGCAGAAGTGGGCCCCACACATATTTCAAAATTTCTCCATCTAACTCCCCACCTATCCTGAATTTTCCTCACCGGTCCGCTCCCCCCATTACCGCACCACCTGTCCCCCTACCGCCACGTCACCTAATGCCCGGGTTGCACAGACAAGATTGTGTGACTACGGTGGCTTTATCATACCCCTCTCTTCCCAGCAAAATAAAACACCTCCCCCTAATCTACCTCCCACCCTATTCCAACACACATGGGTTCTTGACGAAAAAACTCTCTCTCTAAATCTCACCCTACGCACTCTCTCTCTCCCAATCGCTAAAGTGCGCCGATGGAGAACTACTCCTACAACTCTTACCCGGAGTCCGGCGACTCCTCGCCGCGCTCTCGTGAGATCGAGTTTGAGAATCCGCCACCGTGGGAGGATTCGCAGGGAAATCAGCCTCCGCCGAATTATAAGGTCAAGTTTATGTGCAGTTACGGCGGGAAGATTCATCCACGGCCGCATGATAACCAGCTGACGTACATCGGCGGCGAGACGAAGATCCTCTCCGTCGAACGAAACATTAAATTCGCTTCTCTGTTAAGCAAGCTCATCGCGCTCTGCGACGGTGAGAGTATCTCGTTTAAATACCAGCTGCCTGGTGAGGATCTGGACGCTTTGATTTCGGTGACCAACGACGATGATTTGGAGCACATGATGCACGAGTACGAGCGATTGTATCGGAATTCCCCAAAGCCGGCGAGGCTCAGGATCTTCGTTTTCCCCTCGCTCAATCAGAGCCTCAGTTCCTCCACCCGTAGCTTCGGCTCCGATGACGTCAAATCGGAGAAGGAGAGGTTTGTTGATGCTTTGAATTCTGCGCCAACTATCACCGCGTCGCCGCAGACGGCGTCGCCTGTAGCTCCACAGCCACAGCCGGTGGCTAGCAACATGGATTTTCTGTTTGGATTGGAGAAAGCGAATGCTATGGCCGGGGCGCAACAGGCCGTTCAGCAACCGATGATGGGGAGAGTTGCGGAGCCAGACGACCCAGTCTATGTTCCTGGTCCCGACGAGAGGTCTATGGGGTTGGACCCGATCCAGAAGCACATTCAGGATCTGCAAAGATTGAGGCTCGAGGAGCAGCAAGGAATCTATAGGAGGAAAAGCGACGATAATCTCGGTGGCGGATTCGCCGCCGGTGAGTATTACAGGGTTCCTGAGAAAAGTCCTTCGCCGGTCATGGCCGGCGGCGTTCCTCACTGGCCTGATAGGCAGATGCAAGGTGGAGTATTTCCGGCGAACAGCATCAGCAACGAACAACCGGTTTACATGATCCAAACAGCAGCCGGTGCGTACCACGCGCCGATGGTTAGGCAGATGCCCGGAGCTCCGGCACAGGGGTACTACACGGTTCAGCGGATGCCGTCAGAGCAGCAGCAACAGCAGCAGCAGCAGCAGCAGCAACAGCAACAGCAGATGTATAATGTGATACCACAGTCGATGGTGTCGGCTGCGCCACCGCAGAAGACAGCGGCATATTCCGAGGGTTACGGGATGGTGAGGCCAGCGGCAGGTGGCGGCATAGGAATGGTGACGGAAGCAGGGTACGCACAGATGGCGTACGATGTAGGGGGAGGGAGACAAGTGATCTACGCAACGCCGGGAGGCGTGATGGGGGCTCCGTCGCCGTACCAAGGCGTGAGCGCCGCTGACATGCGCACAGCTGGAGCATTCAATCCGGATGGAAAAGGTGTCCCTAAGGTTACGCAAACACAGACTTCCTTGTGATAGTGATCGTGATCCCGCTCAATAATTACGCCTACTATTATATCATATCATATCATAATATCTTAGCTTTTATTGGAAAATAATTTGTGTGTTACTAAATATGTTTTCGATTTCCATCTTGCTTTTGTACATTTCTTGAGATTAATTATCTAGCTCCTCTACATTTGAAACTTAAATAGCTACGAAGATATATTATATTAGAATATTAATTTTAACACAAAAGAAAAGTTATGCTAGGGATGGTGGTGGCCCATTTGTTTGCAAGCACCATGGTCCATGGGAGCTTGTGCTTGACTTTTCTTTGTTGTTTTTTTAAAGGGTCAATTCAATTATTCAACAAATTCTACAGAAGTATATTACACTTTACATATATATATGACTCAACTTTGAAGAAGATGACCTGAATAGAATAAGAAAAAGAAAGATTGTAGGTATTTAGAATTGGATTCCAAGACATGTTTCGACTTTGGAGTAAGGGTTTTTTTTTTAGTAATGTTGAAAGTAACTTTTTCTTGCATATTGAAATAAGATGAATATATTAGAGGTTTCGTGATTGTTTCATATGCAACCTTACCTAGAACCCTCCCCCTCATTCTATTGTTTTTAAATTGAAGATTTTCGTCCAACATTGTTTATTATATATATGAAGCTCGTTGGCTCTATGATAGGAAGAGATATTGATATTATATTTAGTGGGACTTATCATTATAAACTAGCTCCTACATAATTCAAGTTATGTTATAAAACACATTTGAGATGTCTTTCTTTTTAGGATGAGAGAAGATGATCACTTTCTAAATATTTTAGTCAAAGGTTTTTACTCCGACTCTGAAGAATTTTCTTATAAAAAATTTCAAAAGAAATTGCATCATTGTATAAAATGTAATATAAGCTTGCGCAGGGAGATATCACATTAAGGAATCAAGTTATAAAGTTTAGAAATACGATTTACAAGTCTTAGTCTCTTAATGAGGAAGTTTTAAAACTCAAGGCTGAGTACTCAATTTTGCTTGATATTCTCAAAAACTTATCATCAAGTGCAATGCAATGAAGGAGAAAAACATAGAGCAAAGAAAACAAATTTCTTCTTTTACCAAGAACTTGATGTCCATAGATCATTTGATTTCCATCTCTAGAAAACCTTTTGGTAAAAGAGGTTTAGGTTTTGCTGAAGAAGATTTTAGTAACAATGTATCTATTTTGAGGAAAATGAGTTTTATTGATTGCAACATTTTTTTAAATCTAAATTTTACGCATTCCGAGCAAAATAATTTTTTTTTCTTGGAAAATCCAATCAAAATTGGCCAAGGCTTTTTAACAAATTAAATTATGCGCATTCCAGGAAAAATGCATCTTTTTCTGGACGAGTCACGATTAAAATTTACTTCGGGAAAATTTGATTCCAGAAATTATAAGTTCCGATCGAAATGAATTTTAACCCTGGGAAGTTCCAATCAGAATACGCGCTGATTGAACGAATTTTAATATTTAGCCATTCTGATCAAAATCCAGTTTGTACTAGCCATATTTCGGTCATTATCCAGGACGAGACTTTTGATGATTTTTTAGTTTAAAATACTATTTATCTCATCTTTTCGGTTGAACATGTACATCCTATAAACTCATTGTGAAATATTGAATGGGCTATAATAATAACTCATAATACAACAACTTGAAATGTCTAACGTGATCATGTTATCTCTTACGCTTCCGAATTAATCAAGATGAATCCTATTATATTGCAATGTCAAGTGATGTGGTGTTTATTTTCACTTAAACAAACACTGCACTAGTCGTTGTACATCAAGTAAAAATCATCGAACACGTGAAACTCTATTCACATGCAATGCAATTACTAGTTAATACTTAGATCTTAGATATCTAAGTTTGATATGAAAATTGAGGAGTATTTATCTAAAGTAGAATTGAAATACTTGAACAAAATAGTAACTAGAAACAACTAAATTGAACTCAAAAGCAATTGAACGATTCTCAACAACAACCAATCAAACAACACTTTAAAACTTCACACTTCACACCAAGAATCAAGTAGACTAAGGGAAAAAACTCAGTAGAGGAAATCTAGAATTTAGGATGGAACAATGCAATGGACATAGATTAGATAACCGAATCTCAACAAATCAAATTTAATCCCGATTGAGTTAATCGATCCACACTAAGATGGTCTACCCCCTTTACGACTAGAAAATAGACAGTAGATATTACGAAATTTGGTTGTTAGAAATTTTCTTATCTTTGTTTTGTTTTCGTGGATCAAAACTAGTTTAGAGAGTCTCTATTAGCTCCAGTTTTGATCGTTGGTATAAAGTCCTGTTAGGTCTTTAATCAAGTTATAATTGAAGCTAATCGAAGACAAACCGAGGATTAGTTTGTGGGTGCGCAAAAAACTAGAAGACAAACTAAAGATCATTTTGTGGATGCGCAAAAGACTTAGAAAAACTGAAGATATTGATGAAATTATATACTGAAAGCATTATGATTGGTATATAATGTACAAGGTTTGTTGGTTAATATGCTGTGAATCATGAATGTTGTATGATCATCTCCTGTTTGAATTAACAAATATGTGTCGCAAACACTCTTATCCTCTTATCTCGTCGATAGGGAGATCATATGGTGTGTAGTAGATCATAGAAGATTGTATGGATCATCTGATCAAGCGAGATATAAATGGTTATCACAGCTGAGACAGTCCCAGGATAGACTGTCGGTATAGGCTGCAACATACGCGACAATAAGCAGCTTGCCTTGGTTGCTTGGTATGTTGGGGCGGGGGTACGCATTGATAGGACCTAAGTTAAGATCGATTCCTTTATCTGACATTAAAGGAATCTAGATCTTGGTGGCTTGATGAGATCCTTGGCTTGATGAGATTCTAAACCTAAATGAAGGTACAAAAGTATACACAGATTGTGTGTCACTTTGAGATACAGTGAAAGGCTCTAGTCACTACAAGAAAAATATTAAACAACAACACTTTTCATTGAAAAGTGTTGTAGACTAAAAAAATGTTGTTATAAATAAAAGTGTTGTCTTTTAGTAAAATAATACGCTAAAAGACAACGGTTCTACACTAGTGTTGTTGTTTACGTGTTGTCTGTTAATAAAAAAGACAACAGTTGCTAAAAAATACGCTGAAAGACAACGGTTTTACACAAGTGTTGTTATTTACGTGTTGTCTATTATCGAAAAGACAACAGTTGTTAAAAAATACAACAGTTTTACACTAGTAATGTTGTTTACGTGTTGTCTATTATTGAAAAGACAACAGTTGCATTTGTGTGTTGTTATTCTATTTTTTTTTAAATCTTAATGATTCTTATTTAATTGATAAAAATAGTCTATAATATTTTTAAGAGTCAAACGTTACATTTGGTGTATTTATTAGTTTTCCCTATATTATTTTTTACTTAATTTTTATTTTCGTAAAAATAATAACTAAATTTAGGAAACAAGATAATTAAATATAAAATAAAACAACATTAGAGAGTAGAAGATTTTTTTTTCCATATTTCTAGCTACTACAACAATAATTGAGCGTGGTAAAACCATCTTGCCGATAACCAAAAGATCATAGGTTTAAAATACCTTTGAAACATGTGAGTATGTGAATTTCAAATTAATAACTGAAGGGGATTGAATATGTTTAAATGATCATTCAAAAGAATACATGAAGTTTTTAAAAAACACCTCAATTTTTAGATTAATTATAATATGAAATGACAAAATAAATATGTGCTAATTTATTTGATTTAGATTAAAGATACATTAATAATTATAATTATAAATGATATAAAATTTTTATGATTTGTGTATTTAGTTTAGATGGTAGAGCTCTCGTGTATCTTGCGAGAGGTACTGGGATCAATACCCCACTTCTCCATTTTAATTTTTTTTTTCATTTTGGAGAAAAGACAACGGTTTAAAAGTCAACAGTTTTAAACCCGTTGCCTTTTTGAGAAATGACAACAGTTTCAAAACCGTTGTCTTTCAGTACTAACTTACAACAACACCACTTACGACAACACTTCAAAATGCCCTACGACAACACTTTTTAACCGTTGTTGTTTCGCATTTTTCTTGTAGTGAGTTGAGCTTGTATATCTGTATCTTGGGTGGTAGCAGTTTGTGTATGACTGTCTTGTACTAGAACTAGGTAACCACATCCATTATAGAATGATGACATTCCCTGAGCAGCTCAAAAAGGTTCGTTATGCTAAAGTCCTGCAGGCTGATTAAGTTTAAACATAAGTGAAAAGGGTTGAGTGGATTAACTCAGGAATATAAGATGTTAATTAATTAAATGGCTTGTCAGAGCCTAAATTAATAAATTAATGTTTGTAACCTTAAATGTGGGGATATACCGAGCCTACGGAACCCATTCCTCACCAAGTGGTAGCAAATAGGTAGGACATTATTGATTCTCTGGTGGCATGAATCAATATTAATTAATTAATTATATTTCTGATTGAATATGGGAATTAATTTATTTAATAAGCCTTATTTGCTATTTGCATTCTGGTCCCTGGTCTGGCCCATGAAAGCTCAGGCCCATCTAGGATCAGAATTTCCTATAAATAGGCTTCAGTTTCCCAGATCACAACAAACCACAAGATCATAAGTTGCAACACAGCAGACCAGGATTTGGAAGCAGTGTGATCGACTAGATCTGAGAAATGAGGAGAAAATTCTACTTCTTGATCGGCAAGGAATCCGAAAGAAATCTTCACCAAATTTTTGGATCAGAGCTGGGATACAGATCAGAAGATCAGATCTGGAGGATCTATTTCTTCTTCTCTCTCCTCAATTTTCAAAATTAATTATTTAATTTCATAGATTTAATTCCTTCATCTTATAGGAATAAATCTTGTTGTGCGGGAAAGAGGATTAAGGATCAAATCTCTGCGCATCGCGTTCTTCAGTTTCTACAATCAAATCACGGCAAAACCCTAGGTTCCATGCGGCCACGCGCAGCAGGCATCAGCCCGCATCCAGGCATGGCTGTGGCGGCGTCGCGCGGGCTAGATGGTGGTGGTGAGGGCTGGGGGAGAGCGGAGCAGGCGCGGGGGCGTCCAGGAACGCCGGGTGGCGCGTAGCACAGCGGAACCCTAGGTTCCATGCGTGCGAGCGTCAGCCTGTATTTTTGCGCAAAGTCTGGCGGCTTTGCTCTCACTTGTCAGTCGGTAATAATGGTGGTGTGGCGCGGAGCTCGGGACGAAGATGGACGGTAGTCGCGGTGGTTGTGGCGCGGCAGCGTGTGGCGCAAGCCCAGCCCTATGCGGTTCTCTGGCGAGCTGCAGTCAAGGATGGAGGAGCAGATGGTGACCGGTGTTGGACGATGACTGGAGCAGGCCGGGGGCGGTGGCGACGATGGCAGGAGGAGAAAGGAGTGCATGCTGCAACCCGCGGTTGCTACGCGTCTCTAAGGTCTCTCCGACGGCGGCGAGTCGTCGGCGGTAGTGGTTCACCGGTGGTGGCCCGTCGGGCCATGTTCTCGTGGGTTATTGAGCTTGTAATGTGTGCTCGGGCCCGCGATTCGTTAACAGGCCTAGTTGTTCTATTTTCTGATGGATCGAATCTTGGAGGCCCAATATTCAGAAAATAAATCAGATCTCAGTCCAAATAGTGGGAGCCCAGTTGAAGATCTGTAAAATAAATCCAAATTGTAATAGATACGATTTATTTTTAAATTTGTATCATGAGGTCACGATGACATTTTTTATTTACTTTATTATTTGTTCTCACATGATATATGTGTTTTAATTACTTGCGCAGCATCCAAACATGTTGTAGATAATAGGAGCACATTTAATGCTTTTATTTACAACTTTAAAGCATGCTTATGTGATTTATTTTATGTAATTAAATTATAACTATAAATTCGGGGTTCATGCTTTGCATGATTGAATTTTAGTAATGTTATAATTTATAGCTACATAAAATAATCTATGCAATTGAACCTTATGAAGTTAAAATTACTAAGTTGTTTATTTATAATTATAAGACCTCCACATAGTGATCCCTTATTGGAAGTGGGTGATTTATTAGGTAAACGTCTACATGTGTAGCGTACTTAATTTATTATCTATAAGTTCTCATAGATGGGATTTCTTAAAGACAAACATTTAATTCATATGAGGCAGACGTCATCATAGGCCATGCAAATACAAGCGAAGTGAAAAAGTAAATTGTCTAGTGCCTGGCACGGGAAGACAAGGTACGTCATGTGCATTTATAACGAAAACATGTTTAGCATCAGTTTCTACCTATTCATGGGTAGTGGATACTGGAGCTACTGACCAAGTTTGTCATACTTTGCAAGGGTTCATGCCGACGAGGCAGCTGAAGCATGACGAGGTTACCATCTCAATGGGCAGCGGAAAGCGAGTCTCAGCAGAAGCCGTTGGAGATTTTACTTTATGCTTTGAGAACAATGTTTTGATTTTGAGAGATTTTGTATATGTGCCAGTGTCTTGGCGGAACTTAATTTCAGTTTTCAAGTTATTTAATGATGGATATTCAGTTATTTTTTATAGTGGAGTTTCTATCATTGGGAATAACGGTGTTATCTGCCATGGCAAAACTGATTGACTCTCTCTATATCATTAATTGTATGGATAAATCTTCCGTGAATGTTGCGAACTCATCCAATATTAGTAATCATTTAAAGAGAAAGTTTTCTTCCGATGAGGATCAAACATATCTTTGGCACTTGAGACTAGGTCACATCAATCTAAAGAGGATCAAGAGACTAGCGAGTGATAGGCTCTTGGAATCTTTCCAAGTGGTGCCGCATCAAGTCTGTGAATCCTGTATAGAAGGAAAGATGATGACTAGGCCTTTGAAGGCAAGTTAGTCTCGAGCAGAGGATGTGTTAGAATTGATCCACTCTGACTTATGTGGACCAATGTTTACGCAAGCTCGTGGAGGTTCTGAGTACTTCATCACGTTCATTGACGATTACTCAAGGCTTGGGTATGTCTATTTGCTTCGCTACAAGTATGAATGTTTTGAGAAATTCAAAGAGTTCAGGATAGAAGTAGAAAAGAAGCTATGAAAGACTATCAAGACACTTCGATCGAATCGTGGTGGGGAATACCTTAGTAACGAGTTCTTGCAGTACCTGTCAGACAACAGGATTACGTCCCAGTGGACTGCACCAGGAACCCCTCAACAAAAAGGTGTAGCGGAAAGAAGAAATAAGACTCTTTTGGAAATGGTTAGGTCCATGATGAGTTATGCATGCTTGCCAATTTCGTTTTGGGGATATGCTTTGGAGACAACGGCCTATTTGCTTAACATGGTACCTTCTAAATCAGTTCCTAAAATGCCTCTGGAGCTTTGGTATGGGCGAAAGCCAAGTTTAACCATAATGAGGGTTTGGGGTTGTCCAATATATGTGCTGACAAAGGAACCTGATAGGTTAGAAAATAGGTGTAAGCTGATGCGGTTTATAGTATATCCCAGGTAGGGGTGTTCATGAGCCGAGCTAGCTCGTGAGTTACTCGAGATCGACTTGAAAAAAACTTGAAATCAACTCAACATTATCGAGTCGAGCTCGAGCTCGAGCTACTCGAGTAGGTTTCGAGCTCGAGCTCGAGCTTAAAAATATAAGGTTCGATACGCTCGCGAGCTTAATCGAGCTTTACTTGTAGATTTTATAATATTACCCCTAATGTTATATTTATTTACAATTTACCCCACTATATTAATAACCATACCCTAACCCTTAAATCCTTCTATCACACGCCGCCGCTCCCATTTTCTTCCCTTTCTCTCACCGCTGCTCCCATTTCTCCCCTATCTCTCTTACACCGCCTCTCTAATTCTCTCCACCGCCGCCGCCCAGATACTTTGATTCTCTGCGCCACTGCTCTGATTCTCTCCGCCAGTCATCCGGCACACTTTGATTCTCTCCATTGCAGATCGGTTAGCACTTAGCTCCGCTTTATTTTTCTTGTATCAACTCTTGTCTTCTATTTTGTGTTTAGTGACATTTTAATTCTTGTTAGAACTCTTGATGCTGGTAATTCAAGTGCAACTTTTAATTGCAGGCTGATTGTTTTGCTTTTTTTTTTTGTGACTATGGCCTTATGTTTGATTTCGTATTTTATTTGGCACACTTCAAATAATTTGAATGTCAGTAGTTGAGTATAAATCGAGCTGTCGTGGAGTGATTTTGTGTAAGATAAAATTTTAATTTCTCTCGCTTCATTTCATTAGGTGTTTTTGCTTTCTTCTTTTTTCTCATTCTAGTTTTCTTATTTTCTTCTTTTTTTCTTATTCTTATTCTCGGTTTGTTTTGATTACATAAGAAATTGTTAAGGAAAATCATGAAATATAATGCTACTTTATTCACATATTACTCTCTTTCTCTTACAAGATCAACTTGGTGATGTTACATTGTATTAGACAAGCATTAGGCCTTCTATATGGATTAATATGGGGTGCAATTATATTTTTTTTTAAATGTTGAATCCAACTTTTCTTTATATGAGTTCACTTACTCTTTCATGTAATCTATGTTATCAATATTGCAGGTTTGTTAGAGAGAAAGTTTGAAGACCAAGAGGAAGTTGAAGATGAGAAAGTGGCAGAGAAAGTTCAACTTTGTTTTACTTATTTTCAACTAATTGAGACTTATTTATTTTCTAGAAAGTTCAATATTGTGTCGTAATTTAATATAGATTTTATTCCATCAAAACATATATGTATTGGTTGGTGTAAGTTTTAATGTTGAATTTTTGTATTTAAATTAAATTTAGGTATTTTATTAAAATTTAAAAAAATAAAAATAGAGCTCGAGTCGAGCTCGAGCTTCACGAGCTTTCTATCGAGTCGAGCTCGAGCTCAAAAAACCCAAGCTCGAGCGAGTCGAGCTCGAGCTCGAGTTTCAATCTTTTGAGTCGAGCTCGAGCTCGAGCTTGGCCAAGCTCAGCTCGACTCGGCTCATGAGCACCCCTAATCCCAGGCAAACGAAAGGTGATCACTTTTATTGTCTTGAGAATTAGAAAGTCATTGTCAGTACCAACGCGAGATTCTTGGAGGAAGAATATGTAAGAAACCACAAATCCAAGAGTGAACTTATTCTCCATGAGCTTGGAGGTAATGAAGCGAGTCCATCAGGAAAGCCCAGTGTATTGGTAAATTCAACTAGAACAAGTGAGGGAATACCAAGACTGTCATCAATGTAAGGTATAGGACCAACAAGTACTGTGCCAACTACCTACACGACTCAGATGCTTCATCGTAGTGGGAGGGTTGTTCGGCAACCAGAAAGGTACATGTTTGTGGGAGAGTCTTCTAACTTGATCCCAAAATGCGGACTGGATGACACCGACCCATGGACGTATGATGAGGCAGTATCTGATAAAGATGCAGACAAATGGTAGATCGCCATGGATTCGGAGATAGAATCCATAACGACTATGGATGTATACCAGAAAATAGATTTCCTAGATGGCTATCGAGCTAAAGGGTGCAAATGGGTATACAAAAGAAAGAAAAGAGCGAATGGTGAAATTACAACTTTTAAAGCAAGGTCGGTGGCGAAGGGTTATAGCTAGAAAGTAGGTGTAGACTATGACGAGACCTTTTCACCGGTAGCCATGCTTAAGCCCAATCGAATACTCCTAGCCATAGCAGCACGTATGGACCTAGAGATCTGGCAGATAGATGTCAAAACTGTATTTTTGAACGGGTACCTTGAAGAAGGTCGAGACATCTATATGCAACAACCAGAAGCATATGTGCGGAAAGACGAAGAACATTTGGTCTGGAAGCTCAAGAAGTCGCTGCATGGACTCAAGAAAGCTTCACGGTCATGGAATCTACGTTTTGATGAAGTGATTAAATCATATGGATTTTCACAATGTTCAAATGATAGTTGTGTGTACCGCCTGTGTGTCAGCGCAAGCGTGGTATTCCTTGCACTTTATGTAGATGATATTCTCTTAATTAGCGACAATATGGAGGTATTGTCGGGCATAAATGGGTAGGGGTGTAATCGAACCGAGTCGAGTCGAATAGTGTCGTGCTCAAGTTTGACTCGTTTAGTTTCGATTCGAGCTTCGAGCTTTTTAATCGAATACTTTGATGTTCACGAACGTTATCGAGCTTTTATCGAGCCTAAACGAACTTTCTACATTTAGAATATGTTTAAGATTTTCATTATTATTTTGAAGAAAAGGTTATTTATTCCAAAAAAAAATATCATATTCATGCTCATATTCTAAATATTTTTCATTATTAGATAGGTTTATCATTATTTTTACTCTTAAGTCATAAAAATATTATTTTTATAAAAGTAATTATTTTATATTTCTTACTAATTTTAGCTAACGAGCCTGCTCACGAGCTCACGAGTCGAATACTATGATGCTCAAGTTTGGTTCATTTAACAAACGAGCTTTACTAAACGAACTCGAACGAGCTTTTATCGAGTCGAGATCCGAGTAGCTCACGAACAGTTTGGTTCATTTACACCCCTATAAATGGGTGGTTATCCGAACAATTTCATATGAAGGACCTTGGGGATGCAGGATACATCCCAAGCTTCATATGTGGATATTGTGGTTGCCCGTTTTTGCATGCAAACTGCCAAGAATCTTTCCAAGGATCAGTGTCTGGTGACACAAAAGGAGAAAGATGAGATGAGCAACGTGTCGTATGCATCGGCCGTGGGGAGTTGATCGCTGTTAAAATTAACAGTTTTATTATAATATAGCGATGCAAATAAATTTATAAACCCAATGGTATGTCGAACCCACAGGGATAGTACAACGAAATCATCTCATGTACTGGCATAGTTTATCTATCTTTTGTTTGGGCAAATCCAAATTTGAGAAGAGTTTTTGTTTTGAAAAATAGAAAATAACTTGGGAATAAAATTCAATAATAAAAAGTACAGATTCTAGGGAAATCAACCAATCTAATCAACATGCAATAACCAATCAATCCAAACCCAAAATAATCATTAAGGTGGGAAATTTGTTAAATTGGAATTAATTCCTTTGTTGGGCAATTAAAACCTAGATTACTAGAAAGTGAATTTCACCTCTCGGTCTCAAGAACACAAACTAGTCAATCTCAATAAAAATACAGATTTGAAAACCCTACAACTAATTCTTCTTTTTGAGACAAAAAACAGTTGTATCAAAATTCTATTTTCCTATTATTAATTATCTCCTCTGGGTCTCAAAGTAATAACTATAAACCTAATCCAATTTTTATCTCTCGATCCTTCAATTGAAAATAGATTTTAAGATCAAAACCATAGAATTTGAACCAATTAATTAGGGTTTGGAATTAATCGAATTAACACATGCTAAAAAGGATGGAGAAAACCCTAGAACCTGTTAAGGGTTCTAGCCTAACATAATTGAAATAGACATTGAAATAAACATAAAATAACTTACTTGATTCATTAAAACAATAAGAACCTTGAACCTTCAATTCTCTTGAATCCAAAGCTACAATAAAATAAAGAGTACTGGAAATTAAAGAGTTTAATACTGAAAAATAATTATAAAGAGAGCTGTAAAAACTAAAATTTAAGACCTAAATAATGCTGAAAAGAATGTTGAATTTTTGAGCTAGGGAAGTCCTATTTATAGGGGGAGAAATCAAATCTTCAAAAGGTAATGGTTTGGGAAGGAAAAATCTCCAAATTGGGCAAAAATATGCCTTTCCGGCGCGCATTTCGATCGACAAAAATCCTGTAGATCGACAGGAATGCAGATCACAAGTTTCCGGAGTTTTGACCTCTGTTTCGGTCGACACAAATCCTGTCTCTCGACACAGAAACCTCCCTTTGCGCAGTCTCACAATTTTGGCCATAACTTTCGCTCCCGAACTCCGATTGACCCGATTCCAGTTGCGCTGGAAAGCTAACTCAAAGATCGTTCTGTTTCCATGATCCATTAGGTCAGATTCCATTACAAGCATAATATCCCCTACAAACACTTCATGCTCGATTATTAACTAAAAACTCAAGTAAATGCAAGAAACTAATAAGAAAACTACATGATAAGTGAGGCAAAATACGAGCTTATCAGGAGTCTCATGTATGCAATGCTATGTACGAGACCAGATATTTGCTTTGCTATAGGCATGGTAGCAAGATATCAGTCTAACCCTGGACAGGCGCATTGGACCGCAGTAAAGCACATACTCAAATACTTGAAAAAGACTAGACAATATTGTCTCATCTAGCAGTGTGAGGAGTTGTGCCCATTAGGTTATACGGATTCAGATTTCCAAGCAGACCGAGATGTAAAGAAGTCCACCTCTTGCTATGTGTTTACATTGGGAGGTAGGGCCATATCATGGAGGAGTGCAAAGCAGAAATGCATTGCTGACTCCACCATGGAAGCAGAATATGTGACAGCTTCATAAGCTTGGAAAGAAGCAATATGGTTTCAAAACTTCCTTTTGGAGTTGGACGTGATTCCTAAGTTACCCAAGACTATCACAGTGTATTGAGATGGTTCGAGAGTTGTGGCGAATTCAAAAGAACCACGAACTCACAGAGCAACAAAATATATTGAGAGGAAGTACCATATTATACGAGAAATTGTAGAAAGGGGTGATGTGCTGGTAGAGAAGATTGATACAAAGTATAATCTAGTTGATTCATTCACAAAAGCTCTACCTCAGAAGATCTATGAGATGCATGCACATAACCTTAGGCTGAGGGCACAACCAGCCACGTGGAATGACTGATGTAATAGCTAGATTATTTTAAACACGTTATACTCTGGAAAGAACCTATATAATGCTTTGATTATTAGTGGGAGATTGATGGAATTATATACTGAAAGCATCGTGATTGGTATATTATATACAAGTTTTATTGATTAATATACTGGGAATCATGAATGTTATATGATCATCTCCTGTCTGAATTAACAAACATGTGTCGCAAACACTCTTATCTCGTCGATAGGGAGATCATACGGTGTGTTGTAGATCATGGAAGATCATATGGATCGTATGACCTAGCGAGATATAAATGGTTATCACAGCTGAGACAGTCGCAGGGTAGACTGTTGGTATTGGCTGCAACATACGCGACAATAAGCAGCTTGCCTTGGTTGCTTGGTATGCTGGTGCAGGGTACGCATTGATAGGACCTAAGTTAAGATTGATTCTTAAATCTGACATTAAAAAAATCTAGATCTTGGTTGCTTGATGAGATCCTAAACGTAAATGAAGGTACAAAATTATACACAAATTGTGTGTCACTTTGAGATGCAGTGAAAGGCTCTAGTTGAGCTTGTATATCTGTATCTTGGGTGTTAGTAGTTTGTGTATGACTGTTATGTACTACAACTAGGTAACCACATCTAGTATAGGATGGTGACATTCCCTGAGCATCTCAAAAGGTTCGTTATGCGAAAGTCCTTCAGGCTGATTAAGTTCAAGCATAAGTGAAAATGGTTGATTGGATTGACTCAGGAATGTAAGATGTTAATTAATTAAATGACTTGTCAGAGCCTAAATGAATTAATGAATGTCTATAACCTTAAATGTGGGGATATACCAAGCCAATGCAACCCATTCCACACCAAGTGGTAGCAAATAGGTAGGACAATATTGATTCTCTGGTGGCATGGATCTATTAATTAATTAATTAATTAATTATATTCTGTGTTGAATATGGAAATTAATTAATTTAATAGACCTTATTTGCTTTTTGCATTCTGGTCCCAAGTCTGGCCCATGAAAGCTCAGGTTCATCTAGAGATCAGAATTTCCTATAAATATGCTTCAGTTTCTCAGATCACAACACACCACAAGATCATAATTTGCAACACAACAGAACAAGATTTGGGAGTGTGATCGACTAGATCTGAGAAACGAGGAGGACATTTTGCTTCTTGATCGGCAAAGAATCCGAAGGGAATCTTAACCAAATTTTCGTATCGAAGCTAAGATACAGATCAGAAGATCAAATCTGGAGGATCTATTTCTTTTTATCTCTTTGTCCTTAATTTTCAAAATTAATTATTTAATTTCATAGATTTAATTCCTTCATCTTATAGGAATAAATCTTGTTGCGCGGGAAAGAGGATCAAGGATCAAATCTTTGCGCATCGCGTTCTTCAGTTTCTACAATCCAGGTATTCTGCATAAACCTTCTTATGCATATTCAATAGGAGCATGCTAGGATTAATCATAGGCATAGAAATTATTTTTTATATCTAATTATCGATCCCCTTCTTAGATGGATTTAAGTGATTCAATTCACAGTATTCAAAATCCCTTCAGATATCAGTTTGGACTTGATCAGTCAGTTTGGAAACTCAAGCTACAAACTGATCACTAGTTTCTAATATCAAATTGAGTCAGTTTGGGATGAATATTCAAACTGAGTGACGTTAGCCATCATGGAGTTGCCAAACTAAACGACATCAACATGGTCTCAAGTTCTAATTCCCACGCATAGAGACAAAAAGAATCATCCGAGTAATGATGCAGACAAGTTCAGACTTAAGGATTGGAGATTCCTTATATTCTGAAAACTCAAGACTGATTAATGTAGCCATTCTAACATAAAGGTGAAAAATCAATGTCAAAGTCAGAAAAACAGGAGCAGGTGTGGGTTTTTTGGAAAAGCACATGTTCACCACAGAGAATAGAAACATCGGATTGGACAACATCCAATTTGTTTCTAAACGGATCTAAATTCAAATCTTTGAATCCTCAACTATAAATAGAATAAGATTTCAAGACATTAACACACTGAACATCCAATTATCAAGTGAGCCAAAACCTATCAAAACTCTACACAAAGCTTTCAAGCAAAGTTCAAAGTTCGAGGCTTTCATACGCTTGCCGTGTGTCACTTAGTGAACACGAGACTCTGAGCATCCATGCTAGAGATTATTTGGTGCTCTTTCTCTCGAATAAAGAACACAACAGTCAATTACTATTTGTACCTCGACTATTACGGGCTTTTAGCCACAAACCATCAGTTTTGGGGAGAACTCTACAAACCCTAATTTTGGCTCGGTGGCTGCGTGGTGTGCCCACACTCTAGGAAGCTGAGAAGTGAAGGACGTCAGTGGACTGGGCAAGTGAGCATGTGGACTGGTGGATGTGACACTCACCAGCTAGCGATAGATCGTGAGAGCACCCTATAATCCGACACTTAGTGGATTTTCAGACTCAGTCTGACGAGTGGACGTAGAACTTTTGTGTCCGAACCACAATAAACCCTTTTGTCGTTTATAAATTTCATTTATTATTTTTCATATCTTTAAAACTCAACACTCAAGTGTTGGAGTATACGTCAAAACTGATTAACTAATATTTGACATTTAAAGTAAGTTTTGACAAACGAAACTGGTTCAGAATAACTAGTTTGGATAAGTGCGAGTTCCTTAAAATTTCCACTGTGCATTAAAAACTCTGATCTCAGGACCAAAAGTAGACCACCTAGAATACTCCAATATTATGTTGTTCTACCCTAGACGACTCCCAATCAACCGTAGATTAACGACCTATAAGACTTTTTCTTTTTCTTTCAAGTGAACCTTAGAATGCATGTATGATCCGCACAAAAATATTAGGCCTGCATTTTGGCCACATCCTAATAGACATTCTATCAAACAATTGACACTTTACCTACAATGCTTGATTATGAAAAAGCTCACAATCATGCAAACACCAATGAAGATGTAAGAAGAGTATTCATCAAGCCAATCAATCCATTACATGTATCCACACCTAAATCCTACAAAGGTTTAGCCACACATACCTTGTTTGGAATCAAATTCAATTACAAATGATAGAATTTCCAATACAAAGGTTGAAAGATAGATTATAGATTTCCCCAAAGTGTTGATTCCCTAGCTAGATCTTCAATCTTCACTTCCCAAGCCTCGAAATGAGCTAGATCTTCCTTGATAGCTCATCCAAAATTAGTATTTGAGAGTTGAGTAGGTGGTTATTGGAAATAACTGCCAAAAAGTTCTCGAAAATTCTCTTTTTCCCCTATTTATATTTACTTACCACTCTCGCATTTCACCCAAAATGGTCTTGATTTTGCACGAAATGAGCCTCTATTTCAAATTCTGCATTCACGGTGGATTTCAGCCAAAATCATGTTGATTTCAGCCAAAGTGGAGCTCTGTTCCTCCTCCTGAATTTGCTCTAAGTATTTATTTTGGCCGAAATGAGGCTTTATCTAGCTTTTTGATATCAAGCAACCATATTTTGGCCAAAATACAATGTGTTTCGGCTGAAATAAAGTTGTGTCCCTCTTTTAGCCTTCAACACTCACTTTGGGTCAAAATCTCATCTCTTCAAACCTCCATTTCGGTTGAAATGACTCTAAAACATGCTCAAAGCTTGCAATTTCATGCGCAATTCAATCCTTACACATTTAAACACCAACATACCCAAAAAGTAATATCAAATCTAACTAAAGATAATGATATTTGGGTCAAATGCAAGTGAAATCACCTAGAAATGTAACATTAAAGCACACAAGATGCATACATTTCACACACATCATAATCCCCCAAACTTGAACATTTGATTGTCCTCATTCAAAACACAATAATGTCATTATTCTACTAAGTGCAATGCCTTATAGCTCATCACATCAACATTGGCATGTATCAATAAAACGAGATTATCACCTTCATTTGTGCAACGATTAATACAATGGACTAGAACTTCTCTGCAAAAGTTGGTGACAAGAAAGCACTCTCCCTCATGTGTTTAGGGACAAACCACACAATCACAAGATATCAAGTTCAACTTCTATAAGATTGCATCCTTTCTCACCACTATATTACAATGAACTTAATTCTAGAATCAAGAAGGTCTTATTTTTGGTGATAATGTGGTTGACTAAACGGTGGGTTGTTTTTGGCTAAAGTGGCTAACCTCTTTCAAACACCCATAACCCCCAACATATGATCCTCATTCAATCAATCACACATTCACTTTTATTTTCTTTCTTCTACTTGCATTTTGCATGTATCCTTTTTCAATCACACAATTTCTTTTGTAGGTGATCATTTTTCTTTAACATGCACCATCTTTCCACTTTTCTTCATTCTTTGTTTCTTTTTAACACATGATTTTCTCACTTTTTTTTTCTTTCTCTTCCAATGCCTTTCATTCGAGATACTCATTCGAACACATTCCCAATGCCCAACGTCACAACATCCGTATTCACATTCAATTCACTCATTCCCCAAAACTTTTTTTTCTAATCATATAAGAAAATCTTGAAAATAGGCTCCATCACGGAGAACAATGGAACAAAAGAAAAATAACGATCATCATAACAACTTATACTCCACTGTGCAAGGTAGGAACTAAGAATCGATAGCCTAATACCATCTTCTAGTCAAAAGCTCATGCTAGAATAGATAGCGAACAAATGCAAGTTCTAGTCATTTCACCTTCAATCTTGCCACTAAAAATGAAATATACGACAATATCAAGTCTCAATTCTCATGGATTTTTGTCTAGTCTCAAGTATTAACACACACAAACAAGAACAATTCAAAAGTTCAATCTAAACATGCCTCAAATCTCAATGATTCCGCCTTATCATCGGCTCACGTAAAGTTCAAACATCTTACGTTCATCATGATTAAATCTCAAGTCTAAGTTTAGCACACACACAAACAAGCTTGCAAACATGCAAGCATAATAAGGCAATCTAATGCATCTAAATGGCATGTAAAAGAGTTAGAAACCGTTAGAATACTCTAACATCATATTTTCCTACCCTAGACGACTCCCAATCGATCATGGATTAATGACCTACAAGCCTTTTTCTTCTCTTTTGAATGAACCTTAGCATGCATGTATGACCCGTACACGAATATTAGGCCTGCTATTAGCCACAACCTAATAGACATTCTACAAAACATTTGGCTTCTCTACCTACAATGGCTTGATTATGAAAAAACTCAAAATCATACAAACACTAATCAAGAGGTAAGAAGAGTATTCATCAATTCAGTCAATCCATTACATCATCCTACAAAGGTTTAGCCACACATACCTTGTTTGGAATCAATTGAATAACAAGTGATAGAATATCCATTACAAGGTTGAAAGAGAGAATATAGATTTTCCTAAAGTGTTGATTCCCTAGCTTGATCTTCAATCTTCACTTCCAAAGCCTCTAATTGAGGTAGATCTTCCTTGATAGCTCGTCCAAAATTAGTATTTAAGAGTTTAATAGGTGGTAATTGGAAATAACAGCTAAAAATTCTAAAAAATTCTCCTTTTACCTTATTTATATTTAGTTTCCGTGCTTGCATTTTGCCCGAAATGGTCTTGATTTTTCCTGAAATGAGCCTCTGTTTCAAATTCTGCATTCATTGTCAATTTCGACCAAAATCATGTTGATTTTGGCTAAAATGTGGCTCTGTTCCTCCTCCTGAATTTGCTCTAAGTGTTGATTTTGGACGAAATGAGCTGATTTCGGTCGAAATGAGGCTCTGTCCAGCTTTTTGATCTTGATCAACCATATTTTGGCCGAAATGCAAGATATAAAGTTTTGTCCCTCTTTTGGCCTTCATTTCTCCATTTGGGTCGAAATCTCATCCCTTCAAACCTCCATTTTGGTAGAAATGACTTTAAAACATGCTCAAAGCTTGCAATGTTATGCTCAATTCAATCCCTCTACATTTAAAAACTCACATACCCAAAAGTAACATCAAATCTAACTTAATCAAATGAAATTTGGGTGAAATGCAAGTGAAATCTGAAGGATTTTTTACTTGCAAAATGAATTGCATAATCCGATTTGCCAAGAACTAATTATTGGATGTCTAAAATAACTTTTTCATCATATGATTAATCCTAGCATGTCTTGTTGAATGCTAACAAAGTTTGCGGAATACCTGTATGAATTTAACTATGAACTGTAGCGCCGGTATTTGATCTTGAATCCTTCTCGCGTAAAATGATTCAATCTTGAAAAGATCAGAATTAAATATCTGGTTTTAATAAGATAAAATAAAAAAAACTGAAGAAGAGAAAGAAGAAAGAAGATCCTCCAGATCTGATCTTCTGATCTGTATCCCTGCTCTGATCCAAATATCTTGTGAAGATTCCTTTCAGATACCGTGTCTATCGAGAAGCAGGATTTCATTCCCTCTCCCAAATCTAGTCGATTTCTACAACTTATAATTATCTGGTTTGCTGCTTGTTAATTTACGATCTTGTGGTGTATTTTGATATGAGAACAAAAGGGGTATTTGTAAGAAATTCTGATCACTAATCGACTTGAGCTTTACATGGGACAGACCAGGTCCAATATCCAAATAACAAAGAAAGCCTATCAATTAATTAATTCCCATATTCAACCCAGAATATAATTAATTAATTAATATTGATTCATGCCACCAGAGAATCAATATTGTCCTACATCTTTGTTACCACATAATGAGGAACGTGTTGCATGGACTCGGTATATCCCCATTTTTAAGGTTTCAGACATTCATTAATTAATTTAGGCTCTGCTAAGCCTAAAAATTAATTAAAATCTTTTATTACTAAGTTATACCACTCAATCCTTTTCACTTATGTTTGAACTTAATCAGCATGTAGGACTTTTGCATAGTGAACCTTTTGAGCATATTAGGGAATGTCACCATCCTTGATAAGCTCGTAAATGCGCTCACTTATCAATGTTTTTTCTCCTTTGTTTTATGTACTTTATGTTGATTTTATAGTTTATTTCATGCATGAGTCTATTATAGAGCTTACTATGCTTGTCATGGTGTGATTTCGCAGGTTTATGGGCTAAAAAGTGGCTAAGTGATGAAAAGAGCCGAAATGGAGAAGTTATTGTTTCGACCGACACACAGGATGTCGATTGACATGGAGAGTTGGTGTCGACCTCAAGGAATTGAAGTAGGGCTCGACATGGAGATGCATGTTGATCGATATGCCATATGTCGATTGACGTGGAATCCCAAAAAATGAAAAACACGCTAGATTTGGAAGATTTTAATATTCTAAGCCCTATACCTTTTTAGATACCCTTTAACAACTATAAATACCCATGTATTCAAGTTTTTAAGAGCGACTGGAATTTTAGAGTTCAATTCAACATTGGAGTTTTTCAAGACTTTGAGAATCCCTCTTTTATTTGTAAGTTATTTTATGCAAATTAATAATATGAATTTTGAGTTTCATTCCATCATGAGAGGCTAGAAACCTTATCAGGTTCTAAGGTTCATTCAACAATCATGGATGCATGTTTGATTTAATTAAATCAATTACTTGCAAGGTTTAATTTCTTGATTTAATTTAATTGGATCTAGATTTAATGAAGAATTGAGAGATGAAATTGAATCTAGGTTTATAGTTATCAATTGAAAGATTGAGAGGTGAAGATTGATAATAGGAAAATGATAATTAATACAATTATTTTTTGTCTAAAAAGGAAGAATAAATTGTAAGGATTAAAATCTGATGTTTATTGGAATTTATTAATATTGAGTTCTTGAGACCGAGAGGAGATAGTCATATATTGATAGTCTAAATTGTAATTGCCCGACTCGGGAATTGCAATACTGGAATCTACTTTCCCACCTATTGCAAGTATGTGAATTTGAGTTAATATATTGACATGTATTCTGATTGCTTGATTACCCTGAAATCTGCGATCTTTAATTTCTTGTTTTCAAAACCCTTTAAATTTTGTTATTTGCAATATTTAATTTCAAACCCAAAACCCTAATCTCTATTTGCTCAAATAATGAATTCGGAAACTGTAATTAGTACATAAGGAAATTTCGACACACAATTCCTCATTGGTTTGACATCTTGGTTATAAATTTATTTGGCCACTGTTCTACAATTTATGTGTAGATTTCAGAGCGATCAAATTGGTGTCATTGCTGGGGACTTGTTAGATTTGATTCTATTATTGATTTGTTTTTGGATTTATTGGATTGAGTTTTTATATAATTTTAGTTTATTTTTGTTTGTGTGTGTACACGCATGTTTAGCTTTAGTCTATGTTTCGATTGGCATCTCGTGTGTCGATCGACACGGAAGATTTCTTTGCATTGGTCGACACACTGTGTGTCGGTGGATGCCGAACTTATTATGCAATTGTTTGTTTTTCTCAGGTTGTGCATGAACATGAAGGTGGACCGCTTGGAGAAGTACGTCCAAATGATTGAGACTCAAGTGAGTCAAATTGCTACTTCGCTTGGGACAAAACACAAGCAAGGGCAATTTTCAGGCACAACAGAAGTGAACCTAAAGAATCAAAAGGAGTTCAAGGCAATAACCTAAGGTCTAGGACGAACTACAAGGGTTCGGAGATGCCCCAAAATGAGTTTTGGGTAGAGATAGAGGATTTTCTCGCCGGAGAGACCTCTGTTTCAATCGACACACCTGACGTCGACCAAAATGAAGAGGTTGACATGGAGCACCAGTAGACGTGTAAGATTTCAACCGAGACACGCATGCCGATTGATACAACACATGTAAATTGACATGCGTGTCCAGAGGCATCGCTAGACACAAACACATCCCGAACAAAACAAAGAGTGTTCCAAGGTAGAAATTCCAAAGAGGATGCAGCTCCAATCCATCTGATGCCCTTTCCCCAATGATTTTCCAAGAAAAAGGAGTACTCGAAGTTTGTAGATTTGTGGAAAACATGAAGAAGGTAATCATCAACTTGCCGCTGATCAAAGCCTTGACAAAAATCTCGAGATACATGAAATATTTTGAAAGCTGGTGAGTGAAAGAAATAGTTTTTAGAAAACTCGATTGTCAAGATACACAAGTAGCGCAACCTACTACTTCATAAGCAGGTGCCAATCAAGCGAAGTGATCCATGATGCTTCTCAATTCCAGTCGAGATTGGGGGGATTGAGTTTCAAAGAGTGTCGTGTGACACATGAGCCAATATTAATCAAATGTCTTACTCTATTTACAAGTTCCTCAACATTAGAGAGATGAGGCCTACTACAATTCCTCTTCAAATGGCGGATTGATATGTATCACGCCCCAAAGCTATACTTGAGGATGTTCTCATTTGTGTGGGTCATCTGATCTTTTCTGCAGATTTTATAGAGCTTGAGATGAAAGAGGACAACAACATGCCCCTATCTTGGGATGGGAATTCTTAGACACAAGTGCTGTCGTGACCAACTGTCGGACTGGTGAGATTTTATAGAGCTTGAGATGAAAGAGGACAACAACATGCCCCTATCTTGGGATGGGAATTCTTAGACACAAGTGCTGTCGTGACCAACTGTCGGACTAGAGCCGACAACAATCTATGTGCAACCGAATCTCCTATGTGGGAGAATCCGAAGATGAGACAGAGGGATCCGAAGAAGAGAAGAAAGAAAGAATTGCCATCAAATGGGAGCAAGGGAATGAGATGGAAAAACTGTTAATTACACCATCTCTTCCCGAGCTCACTACTGTCATTCAAGATAGGAAGGTGTTTATAATGGATGCTAGAGGTTGCCGAGTGTGGACCCAACCTCCGTGGATATGAAGATGAGGCACCGTCGAGCTACAAGATATATAGCATGTCAATCGACATAAAGCCTTCCTGTCAACCCCTCTATTGAGTTGAAATGTGCCTCCGTCAATCTCTTTGTGTCGATCAACACTAGGTATGTCAATCGATACAGAGACCTCTTTGATATTTTTTAAGCTGCAAAACAAAATTAGAACCAAACAACCCTAAGATTAAAATTAAAAATAAAATACGTAAAAGTTGGGTTACCTCCTCACGAGCGATTTAGTTAAGACAAAGAGTGCTAGATTCTACAAGTCAACATCGCATGAATCTAAACCCTCCGATCTGAGATAAACTATCAGGTACCGTTGCTACTCTTGTATGATTTTCAAACTTATTCCACTCTTTGAGTTGGAAATAAGTTTGGAGGGATGTGAAAAAGAGTTGGAACACTCTATCCTTTATTTATTATGCTTTCAATATTTAAAGTTATGCCTAGAAAATAATATGGATATTTTTGTGAGAATTTTTTTTAGTTTTGATCATCCCGAGCTAATTGTGAGTTTTAAATCGATGGATGGTTGAGAGTGGATTTAGATTGATTATGGTTAATTCCTGTTGGGAAATTATTGCTAGATTTATATTGTAAATCTCCCTTTAGGATCAAATTGTAAAGGTTTTGTTGAATCAAAGCCTTAGTTAGTTTGGTCGATCGTTGCTGAATTCTAGATAGTCTAGCAACTCTGTGTAATGTCCTGTGTAGGAAATATTTTGAGTTGTTATAGATTAGAAGTGCTTGCGGAAGGCTGCTGAAGGATTCAGTAGTTAAAACGAAGACTTCAGATATTCTGGATGCTAGGAACGTTCTAAGCAATCAAGCAGATTGCTAGAGAAGTCAGCAGACAGAGATGACTGCTAAGGAGATAGCAGACAAGTGCTAGAAGAATGACTGCTAAGGTGTTAGTAGTCATATGCTGAAGGAAATGATTGCTAGGAGTATTTACTCAGCAATCAGAAGAAAAGAGATAGCAGAATGCTGAAGGAGTCAGCATTCACTATTCACTTAGGAGATTGCTAGAAGCTATAGCAATCAGGAAGCAAGATATCAAGTGATAGCAGAATGCTGAAGGAGTAAGCATTCGCTAATACTTAGCAGATTGCTAGAAGAGCTCAGCAATCAAAAGGCTTAGCAGATCGTTCCCAGTATTCTCCGATAGAATGCTAAGCAAGAAAATATCCAACAACGATCGCTAATACTACCGTTCTGACAAAAGGTACAACCAAGGATGAAAGCTTTCCCGATGTAGGTCGAAAAGCACTGTACTACACCGGAAAGGACGAAAAAAGTAGAAGCTCTTTTTGGGAAGGAGGACTGTTGTGTCTAACGGGTCTGGAGATTCAAAGTTTGAATCTCCAGATATAAAAGAGAAGTCCAAACAAGAGAGAGACCCCCCTTACGACTACTACTGCTCTACTACAACACAACTGCAAATCGCAAGAGATACCTTTTACAAGCGAACAAAAGCAAAAAGAGAGTAGTCAGTTGAGAGCTCTTTAAAGAGAAGAATTCAAAGCTCTCAATAACCGTAGTGTCTCCCTCATTGAATATCTGACACTACATTGAAGAGATTCCTTGACTTTGCTCAAGAGTCTAATCATTGGGATAACTTCCATCCTAGGAAGCATCCAGCAGTCACATCTCTGAAAAGAGATTGACTAAGACGGGCTGTTGCCAAACCCCAAGAGAAGTTCGGAAGGAACTATAAAGCTTCCATTGCAATAAAGACAAGTTTTACGAAGGTGCGCTCTTGACTTAGCCGCAACTGCCGACAAAAAGATCTAAGTAACGGAGGATAGCTTTGTAGTAGCTGGCTCGAAAGCTCACCACCTGCTACAGGAGATAGGCAAATCTTTGTACTTGAACATATCTTTTTAGTGAAATTCTCAGTGTTCGACTGAGGAGTGGACGTAGATCTTTAAGGATCGAACCACTATAAACCTTGTGTTCTTTACTTTTTTATTGTTTCTGTGTGTTGATTTGAAACCTAGCAACCTCAAGTTGCTAGAGTATATCTGAAGCAATCTAACACCTACCTCGAGCTAAGTATTTGGAAAAGAGACTAAGTGCAAATTAACTTTTATATTCCGCTGCATTTGCTAAGTAGCTTTCGGCTGCTTATCACGACTCTGATCAGGGGGCAACAAGTGGTATCAGAGCAGGAGGTCGTAAGACTTACTACTTCTGAGTCACTTTTGACCAGATCTTTATTTTCCTTGCACTGTTTTTGTTGTTTAGCTCAGGAACACCAATCTTGCCAAGATGAACCATACTCTTCCTAAGTACAAGAAGGAAAAGTTCAACTCATGGCAGAAGATGGCCACCATCCAGCTCCAAAGTATACATCCAGAGATGGTGGACGTTCTCTCTAAGGGGCCCATAAAGATCATGAAGCCCAATATTTTCATCGGTCCAGTTGCTGAGGGGCAACCAAGACCACCTCCGATGGTCGAAAAGACGTTCGATGAATGGACGATCGAGGACAAGAAGAGAGCCCAGCTAGAATATCTAGCAAAGAAGCTTATACTTGACTGTTTGCCTCCGTTGATGGCAGGCAAGGCTCTAGACTTTGATACAGCTAAGGAGATGTGGGACTTTGTGTGCCCATCCTCCTAGTAGACGGACCAAATGAAGAGAAACAAACTCCAGGTAGCTGTTGATAAGTATGAGTCTTTCTCTATGCTTGCAGGTGAATCCATTCAAGCAATGGAGGAAAGATTCAACACTATTGTTGGAGAGCTCCGAAACTTGGAAAAGACATATGATAATGGAGAAATGAACAACAAGATCATTTCCAAGCTCTTTCTAAGGAGTGATTGGTTTGTGAAGATGACGAGTCTGAGAGAAAAAGACATAAGAAAAATGTCTACATTTGAGATATTTGCTCAACTTAAAGCTCATGAGTTTATAATACATCAATCGAAAAAGAACGAAACAGTTGCTGCTCAAACTTCGACATCAAACGCTGTACCCCGGAGGACTTAGCATATTTTGCTAAGAAAGATGCTGGAAGGTGGAAGCCGAGGATGCCCTTCCATAATAATGAAAGAACTGCACCAGCTTCACCAGCAAAGGAGGTTGCCTCAACCTCAAGCTCACAGCATGTAGATCTCAAGATCAGTGAGCTTGAAGAGCAGATGAGAAAGCTTCAAAAGCTTATGCTGGAAGCTAAAGTAGAGAAGGAAGCTAAAGAGGCCAAGCTCACTTAATCCTCTCGATCAGCTGAAAGAAAGCCTAGGACGTGCTTCGAATGCAATTCACCAGAACATCTAAAGCACGAGTGTCCTAAGGTGAGCAAGGAAGAAAGTGAGCGCCGCAAGCAAAGGTTTGAGAGAAGAGCCGTCAAACCAGTCACCCGAGCGCTGCTGACCAGGACAGAGGTGCCAGATATTCGTGACAATGATGAAGAATACTATTCATCAGAAGAGGATGATGAGGAGGCCATGCTGGTCTTGATGGCGGATATTGTTGATGATCAGGATGCTGATGCTGAGCAGAATGCTGAGTCGGCTCTAGCAGTCGATGCTTAGGAGGTACATTCTACTAGCATTTCTAGTTCAGCAATTGTTGGTCCCGGTTTTTCAGAGTATAAACGTTACGCAGCGGAAATAAAGTTAAAGTGTTTTCTTGCACGCTACTTACACACAGCTGACAACTGGCAACTGGTCAGCTGGTGCTGGTTACTCAGTACACAGCTGACAACTGGTCAGCTGGTGATTCAAGACTTAGAATATTTAGCCTTGTTTGCACAGTTATATATCAGTTTCAGGATATACTCCAGCACTTGAGTGCTGGGTTTAAAATATGAATGAAATGCAGAAAGCTGATAAATAACAAAGGATTTTATAGTGGTTCGATCAATCGATCTACGTCCACTCTCCAGTCGAAGCACTGGAAATTCCACTAAGAGTAATCAGGTACAGGTATCCTACGATCTATCTCTAGCTGGTGAATGCCTCGTCCACCAGTTCACTAGATCAACCGCTCCCGGTCCTGGATCCTTCTTCAACTCTTCACAGCTAATGGAGTGCGAGCACGTCACTTCAACCTCCACAGCTAGCTAGGGGTTTTAGTTCTCCCAAGAACGTAAAAGTCTCTACGGCAGAATGCCCGTAATAACTCAAGTGCTGGTGAGCACAGGAGCTGCTGTGAACTCTCTCGAAGGAGAAAGAACACCAAGTGAGATCTTGAACTTACAAGCTTAAAGCTTGAAGTATCGTGTTTGATAAATCAACACACAGAAAGCTTTATGAAAAGCCTCGAAAGTACTTTATGCAATCTTGCAATAATTTCAGTTCTTTCGGTGGTTGAGCAGATGAGTAGAATCATTCAATGTAACAACCGAGTCATTAGTTCTGAATGTTGGTGGTTGCGACGTATTTATAGCCGCAGGAACCGATTCAAACTTTCTAGCCGTTTGGACGCATCCGGAAAGGTGTCAGACCTCGGATGTCCTTCTGACGGCGGCAGGTATGTTTTTCCAGAAAGGAACCATACCTTTGACCGCTTTATCTGACACAGATCTCTTTGTGTCAGAACGGCTCTTTCTGTCAGTCCGAGGAATAAGACTGGCGTCTTGTGACTGATAGACTTTAAGTTATCCTTACTTAAAGTCATATTCTGTCAGTCGATTCCTCAGAGAATCTTCTTCTTGTCTCTACTACGCGGGGAGAGAGAATCTGGAATTCTGCTGGTAACATCTGACTGGTAGATCATACTGGTGATCTTGTGCTGGCAGTCTCTGCTGGTGACTTGCCCTGGCATTATCAAAGTCTACTAAATCTCTAGATGTTAACTCTTCTCGGAATCTCCCATGACTGGTGAAATCACCGCTGGTGAATAGTGTAAGGAACACGCATTCTCCTGGTAAGGTTTGTCAGCCGCCCGCTGATGAAACCCTTCCCAACTGGTGAACAGTAGCCAGTCATAAGCGCTTTCACACCGCTGGTGAACAGTGTCAGCACGAGTCTTTGTCAGCCGCCTGCTGATGAAACTTTTCCCAACTGGTGAACAGTAGCCAGTGGTAAGCGCTTCTCATGCTGGTGAACAGTGTCAGCACGAGTCTTGATCAGCTGCGACTTACAACTCAAAAGACCTAAACAGGACTTTACATTTAAGACTAGAGCTATCTAGAGACAACTGACGCTGGTAGGACTTAGGATTTGATCCACCAAAACTATAATCTAAACAAGTAAGCTACTGGGAAAGGAAACCTTAGACAGATTTCCCAACAATTTCCCCCTTTTTGGTGCGATCAAAGCCTAACCAGCGAGCACTCAGCTGATGAGGAAAGTTACAAAGGATTTCAGGGTTTTACAAGTGAAACCTATCAGATCTAAACCCAAGAAATTACTTCCTCAACATCAGCTCTAACTGAAAGAAATCTTCCCCCTCAACCTAGGAAAGATATTGCTCGTTTAAAAATATGGAAATTAAGATCAGAGCAAATAAGCATGTAAATAAATTTAACATGCAAGATGAGTGCTGGTGCTGATTACACTGGAAGTGTAAATTCAGCTGGTAAGTAAAAACTTAGACAATTGTTGGACAATAAGAGATTGTCATCAACTTGTCAGTTAACATTCCATTAGAGATTTAGCAATTACATGTACAATGAATGATAACTGACTAGTCTAACAGATTTACTTACAAAAACATAAAGAGACTAGACTATGGCTTGGAAGATGATCCTGGTGGCTGAGTCCGAGCACTTGTGATAGACCTCAGGATCGCAGTAAGTTCGGCCATTTCTTGATCTCTCTTCCGCCTCTCTTCTGCAGCAATTCGCCTCTCTTCAGCTGCAAGGCGTCTCTCCTCCTCAACGATTCTGGCTCTCTCCTCTTCAGCCAGTGCTCGCGCCCTTTCCCCCTCTTGGATCCGCGCCAAAAAGGTGGCAACACCGGCGGTGACGGACTCCATTTGCTACGCTACATCGGCTTGGAAAGTGGCGAAGCGTTGATCCATCCTGGCGTCGATGTAAGCAAGAAGTTGCGCAGGAGGATGAATTTCTGAGAGTGGCTCCGCTGATGCTTCCATGGAAGAGGAAGGCACATCAGGTGCGGTATCAGCCATCTCTGGTGCAGACGCAGCTGGTACCTGCACTGGGGCGGGCTCCTCCGCGGGCACCTCGGCTGCTGCTGGCTCCTCCGCGAGCACCTCGGCTGGTGCTGGCGGGCCTTGTACAAAAACAGGTGGGGCTGTGAAATCCACCAGCTGCCAGTCCTCATGATAAGGGACAAGGTCGCCCAAAACCATAGGAACAGATGGGACGGCAGTGGTCAGCCACCAACTACGTGAAGGATCCTCCTCCACTAAGTGGTCTACTAGCAGAGCGCTGGCAGCCATATCAAAAAGAACAGCAAAATAAGGAGGGATCCGGGGGAGAGTGATAATTACTCTGATGCGGCGGAGAGCGTATATGAGCTGATATCCTCTGCTGGTGCTCTGGAACTGGAGAAATGGCAACTTAACCATTTTGGGCCTAGGGAGGCCGGAGGTTCCAGTCAGCTGTCGGTATTCTGCAATCTTCCTCAATCGGCGCCTGATTCGCCTGTTCGACAGCTGCTGGTGGCTTTCAGGATCAGTATCCATGAATGTATTTGCCCAGGCCTCCTCAGATCTCCAGTATCCAAGCCCGAGCCTGGCATATAGTACGGCACGCTTCTCCACTGTCAACTGGCGTTGGCACCAGTCGAAGATCCTCCACCGCCGGAACTCCAGAAGCAGTTCCACATTCATTCGCCACAAGTCTCTGTACCTGGTTATCATCTCCTCATCCACAGCGCTCTCCACTTCCGCTGTGATGGTGTCGGCATACTCATAGAGTGAGTAGTTGTAATACTCCATCGGGTGCAGGGGCAGACACCAGTCGTAGATCCTGGAAGCATAGACTGACTGGTGGGGGAGTCCGCTGATGGGGATAATGTTGAATGCTGAAGGCTCAGGCACTCGAGAATTTTGAAATGCCATGTCCCCGCGGTGTTCCCACCGGTGTACCCCTGTCACTCGCGATCGGAAGGTATCTTCATCTATCAGCTGGTGCTCTTGGATACAGAGCATGTATGGCCTCCTTTCAGTTCGCACATGTCGTGCTGGCGCTGGGGAGGATGCTGCTGGTCGCCCAGAAGATGTAGATGTTTCTGCGATTTGTGGACGACTGGCAGGATGACGAGCCATGTCTTCAAAATTAGGGAATAGATCCCTGGGCTCCATCCTCTGCACCCTGGAGTGATGTACCACTGGTGAGGGTTCCTCGTCGGGAAAGACTATGACCTCCTCAGCTGGAGCAGCTGGCTCCTCACCAGTAGTCTCTCTTGCCACTTCTTCATCATCAGAGAAACTCGCCAGTTTTTCCGGGGTGGTCGCCCGCTCAACAACTCCGACACTGGCACCCCCTTGCGCGGCCAGTGGGACTTCAGATTCACCTCCACCACCCCCTTGCGCGGGTGGAGGGACTTGAGGCACATCCTCCTCAGGCTGGTACATATCTACTAGAGATAGTACGTCCTCCTCAGCTCCCATGACCATCAGGCGCGTGAAGGATTCTTCAGAGAGGATCTGGCCTGGAGCTGGTGCTGGTGGCATGTCACTTGAAGTTTGGGCAACTCCCCATTTTCCCTTTGCCACCTGATGCACTTGCTCCGCCAGTTGCGCCTGACGTCGAGAATCATGCTCAGCCTTTATCTTTGCGAAGGCTTCATCGCGGGCTGCCAGCTCAGCCTCCCTTTTTCGCTGGTCTGCCAAGGCCTTCAGCCTTGCCTGAGCTTGCTTCTTCCTCACAAGAGAAGCATTTTGCTCCTTCTTGGCTTGCTCCACCAGCTTCTGAGCTCTCGTCTGGACCCTCTTCCTCTTTCGGGTCATCTTCTCGATGGTCTCCTCCTCAGTCAGTCCCAAGATGGACTTCTTGACTGGAATTGAGATCTTCCCTGACGCAGGGTCATAGGCAACAGCTGGCTGGGGCTGCTGGTGCTGGTGGGTCTTGGGTTTCTTTCTTGAAGGGGGCCTGGGGGCTGGCACTTGTGCTGATGCCCGAGGATGTATACCGGTTGCCTTAGCCACTGCTTCTTCCATAGAGGCGAATAAGGATTCAACCTCTAGCTTCCTCTTCATTTCTGCCTTTGCCTCAGCTGTCAGCGGCAGAGCTACAGCTGGCACGGCCTCATCTACTGGTTCTGACTCCTCTTCAGAAACTTCGTCAGCAGGGTCCACAGCCGTCTTGCCTCTCAGCCGTCTGGGCTTCTTGTAGTCTGGGCCAGGAAGTTTGACCTTGGTGACTGGGATAAAGTCGGACCCGACCAGTTGTTCCCCTCGGTCGACTCGGTCTCCCATCTCCACCTCCAGAGTGTGGCTGATGCGCAGGCCAAAAGACACTGCATGGAGGAACCTGCCGTCAGTCTTGACTGTGCAGTTCTTCTCCACATTCTCCAGCAACCGGCCGAAGATGAATTCGGCCCAATTTCCGTATATGCCATCCTCCAGTGCGCACATAACGGAAAACTTCTTTAGGCTTAGTTCGGCATAGGATCCGACCTCACACTGGAGCATGCGCACAACAATGTCGCATACCATCTGCCAGTAATCTTCCATCTCTGACTTCTTCATGCCAGTTTTGAAGACAGTCACCCCCTCCTTCTTCCATTCAGTCCACCTCCGCCTGAACTCCACCGTATCATCCTTGAAATATGTCGCCACCTCCTCACCAGTACTCCTCAGCCCAAAGAGGTTGGCTAGGTACTCTACGTCGATAGTGATCAGGTGTCCGAACACCGACGTGGTGAAGGATTTCCTGTCGTCAGCAATCACCGCGCGAGCATAGAACTCGGCGACCAGATGTGGGTGGAAGTTCCTGGGGGTTGCCGTCAAATATGGTCGGAGTTGCTCATGGTCGATCATCTCCATCAGCTCCTCGCCGAAATGCTTCTCGGCTAACTTATCGTTCAAAATCTTCTCCTTCTGGACTTGGGCGGCTCTGATCTGGGAGTTAGAAAGGAGATGTTGGGTGGCCTTTTTGTTCAACTGAACAAGTTTGTTGAAGGGATAGGTATAATCTATATCTTCTTCTTTCACAATGCCTGTGAAGGTAGGCATGTGAGATTCGGCTAGTGGTAAGTCTAGAGACTCAGTGGATGATGAGGATTTATCAGCAGCGGGGTTGGATGAAGATGCCATGTTTTCAGGGAATGAGCGTTTGGAAATATTAAGGAAGATGAACGGAAAATATGTTCGAAAAATTTGAAGGAAAGATAAGAGTTTTTCCGATCATGAATGAAAGCTATTTATACTGGTGCCATGCTGGGATGGATGGTCGAGATGAATTCGTCAAAAGTGAGAATCGACGGTCATCAGCAGGCACGATTCCCTGTGGCGACGTGCGTGGACGTGCTGACGTGGGATGGTACGTGTAGCTGACATGGCACACGCTGAATGGTCGCGAGAGTGCCTTTGACTGCGCAGTCACTGTGCGCAATAAATGTGGCATTAAATGCCGCATTAAATTCGTAGATATGCACACGCAAGACCAATATTAAACATTTCCCGCTATTTCTGCGACAGCTGGCACGACTCTTGGACTTCAAGAGAGCGTCAGTTGAGAGCTGGGACTCAACTGGTCATCAGTAGAATACCTGGTCATCAGTGGTATACGCTAGTCGCATACTTTCCCCTGCCAGTATGGCCTTCTTACCAGTCAACAACTGGTTCCCGTGTACTTGGACAAATTGAGAGCTAGGACTCAATTTTCACCAGTCGTTGATATATCACCAGTTGTCTGCTGACAACTTGAAAGATTGAAAGAATTGAGAGCTTGGACTCAATTCATTCCGCATAATCTTCTCTTTACTTCTTCATCATTGCTTGGAATTTGGGAGCTGGGACCCAATTTTACATTGACTGATGGTGCATGACTGCTGGCAAAGTCGAAATGAGAGCTGGGACTCATTTCCTTCGTTGTTTATGGAATAAGTTCCGCCAGTAGATACCACCTGTGGTTTTGAGCCACCACTAAAGAAAACATGAAGACTAAGAGCTTGGACTTAGTCTTAATCAGCATCCTTCAGAAAATCAAGAACGGAATGAGAGCTGGGACTCATTCTTCCTCAACACTAGGGCTCGCATCAATCTCCATAAGACCGAGTTTGATGCACAACTCCTTCAATCTTGCTTCTGGCAAAGGTTTGGTGAAAATATCAGCCAGTTGATCTTCGGTTCTGATGTACTCTACGCTGATATCCTTCTTCTCGACATGATCACGTATGAAGTGATGTCGGAT
>JAPKLW010001339.1:69549-98980 GCA_026898455.1 Plectranthus barbatus | reverse complement strand
TCTGAGAAGCTTTACCCATGTATAGCGCGAGTAGTCATCGACTACCACCAGCGAATAACGTCTTCCTCCAATGGTTTGAGGTGCTACTGGTCCAAAGAGGTCCATATGTAGCAACTCGAGTACCCGACTGGTACTGGGGCAGACTGGCGACTGGTTCTTGAAGGACTTCTTAGTTTGCTTGCCCTGCTGGCATGCTTTGCAAATTCCTTCCTTCTTGAATCCTCCCTTGGGAAGTCCATCCACAAGATCATGCTTGGCTAGGTAGTTGATAGTTCTGAAATTCAGATGACTCAACCTTTTGTGCCACAGCCAGTTAGTTTCCATAGTACTGGTGGCCACGAAGCATGAATCTGTCTTCCCACTTTGCCAGTCAACGGTATAAAGTCCTCCGTTCCGAATACCTCTCAGCTTGATCTCGCCAGTCTTCTCATCCTTGATCTGGCACTCTGATTTCCCAAAGTGAACTGTGTAGCCACTATCGCACAGTTGACTGATACTCAGGAGGTTGTGCTTGAGAGAGGTGACAAGGGATACATTTATGATTCTGACATCGTCCTTCTCGATGCAGCCCTTGCTAATAACTCTGCCCTTAGAGTTATCACCAAAAATAACTGGAGGTCCTTTGACCTTGATAAGATCTGCAAACAAATCCTCTTCACCAGTCATGTGAGCTGAACACCCACTATCTAAGATCCACTCTCTCGACCTCTGAAGCTGTGTTGCATGATCCTGTTCCTGCAAGAAAGATAGGGAATTTATTTAGGTCCCCGATCTTCTGCGGGTCCTGCAGGGTTAGATCGCTGAATGATTCCTTTCGGAATCCAGACTTTAGTGATTTTCAGCTTGGTTTTACCCTTACTGATATCATCAGTAGCCTTTCCCTTCCTATTGATGTAATGCATGAGATTGGTTTGGGAAGGTGTGGCTGTGTGTGTAACTCCTTTGGAAGTATTCTTCCGCTGAGAGTTTCGGAAATATTTTTCCGGTTGTGTGTGTTGCCTTCGTGGTCTCTGGAAGTGTGGACCACCATGGCTAGCCTTCACAGCCCTTTGAGAAAACTTGTGATTGGGCTCAGGCCTCTGATAGGTATTCCTCCTATCAGGTATTATCCTTCTCTCAGAGTTACTCTGAGATTTGGATCCCTTGTAAGTATGCTGGTGATTGGCATACTTACGAGGTTGTGTGTGAATTCCCTTGACAGCTGGTGCTGGCTGTCGGATTCCACTGGTAGCTGACGCTGACTTCATTGCCTTAGAATTATTCGGCTTAGTCTGCGTCTTAGGGTGTGCTGGCGTCCTGTCAGCAGAGGATTTTGCCAGTTGAGGTTTTTGTCGTGATGACTCACCTATGTATCTGGTCTTATTATTCCTGTGCTGATTAGCCATACGGGACTGACTGGTATTACCAGCTGGTGCTGATGCATTTACCAGTTTGCCCTTACCCTTAGCTGTGAGTTCGGGTTGGTTTATGCTCAAATCTTTTTCAAATCCCAACCCGGATTTGTCAGTAGGCTTTCTCCAATGGGATAGAGCCTCTTCCAAATTCTTGGAGCCTTTATTCAAAAAATTTATTTTATTTTCTTGCTCCAGAACGATGTTGTGAAAATTATCTCGCTCAGTTTTTGCAATTTGAAAATTTTGAAGCAATTCAAAGTGAGTCTTTTTTAGAGTGGCTAGCTCTTCACCGATTGACCTAGATTTTTCAATCTCATTGGTCAAAATAGAAATCTGATTTTTTAGCGAGGTGTTTTCGCTAGCCAAGATATTCTTTATTTCGTAAAATTTAAGAAATTCTTCCTGAAGAATATCTATGGTGACAACCTCTGAGTCGGAGCAATGCGACTCAGAATCGTCTAGAATGTGTGGAGACATGATATGCAATGAGGGAACAGATTGTACCTCACCATCAGCGGCAAGTGCTCGTTCTGCCTCACTGTCAGCACATTCTTCATGTTCTTCCTCTCCAAAAGCTACCATCAGCGCCAGTAGCGCTTCCTCTTCTGACTCTTCATCTGATGCATACTCTCCATCATCATGGTCAGGTATATCAGGAACCTCTGTCCTTGTCAGCATGGCCTTAGCAACGGCCTTGGATGCACGCTCTTCAAAGAGCTTCTTCAGCCTTTCCCGCTCATCTTTATCCACCTGTGGACATTCAAATTTAAGATGATCAGGGGATTGGCATTGATAACAAGCGCGGGGAGCTCTCTTGACGAATTTTCCATCAGTTGAGCTAAGAGATACTCCCTGTTTCGACTTGGCTTTCTCCAGAAGAACAGCCAGTCTCTTCATTTGTTGCTCAAGGTCTGCGATAGAGCTCTCGCTGCCTTTTGAGTTAGATCCTGACGGGGATGGGATCTCATTCTGCTGGTTGTGCGGCCCAACAGGTCTGTCAGTGTGGAAAGGCTTCTTGTGCTTCCACTTGAAATCCCTCTTGACGAAGTAGGCTTCGTCTTGTGTTTTGATGCTGGGAGATCCAACGGTCCGAATGGCTTCATTTTTGTTCACCATTTGGATATCCCACTCATGTGCCTGGAGCTGAGCAAATAGCTCCTTGGGAGTCATCTTGGATAGATCCTTCTCCTTAAGAGATGTAGTCTTCACAAACCTGTCCTCCTTGGGCATCTTTGACAGGATCTTTGCATTAAGCTCTGCATTCGAGTACTCCTTGTCCAAAGACTTCAGCTCGCTGACTATAGCGTTGAATCTAGCCTCCATCTCCTTGATGGTTTCACCAGTCAGCATCTGGAATGACTCGTACTTGTCCACCGCAACTTGCAACTTGTTGCGCTTCATCTGATCTGTCTCCGTACAGAGACTATCAAGGTAGTCCCAGACTTCCTTGGCGCTGTCAAATTGGAGGGCTTCCTCCATCAGCGGATCTGGAAGAGATGATAAGATCATCTCGAGAGCAACGGAGTCCAGCTGATTCCGCCTCCTGTCTTCAGCGTTCCATTCTTCTGGGGGCTTTGGGATCTCAGCAGCTGGGCGATCTCCTAGCTGGTGTTGTGTCTTGGTGATCTCGATCGGCCCTTTCTCCAGCACGTCTTTCATCTCCGGATGGACGCTTTTTAGCTGAATGAACGACCTCTTTCGCCATATATCATGCTTGTCCGGATTGTAGTTGAGCAGCTTTGGGATATTCATCTTGCGTACCTGAGCTAAACAACAGACAGACAAAGTGGAGTGCAAGGAAACTTGGATCTCGGTCCTAAGCGACTCAGTGTACGACCAGTCTAGAAAGACCGACCGCGCCTGATACCACTTGTTGGTCCCGGTTTTTCAGAGTATAAACGTTACGCAGCGGAAATAAAGTTAAAGTGTTTTCTTGCACGCTACTTACACACAGCTGACAACTGGCAACTGGTCAGCTGGTGCTGGTTACTCAGTACACAGCTGACAACTGGTCAGCTGGTGATTCAAGACTTAGAATATTTAGCCTTGTTTGCACAGTTATATATCAGTTTCAGGATATACTCCAGCACTTGAGTGCTGGGTTTAAAATATGAATGAAATGCAGAAAGCTGATAAATAACAAAGGATTTTATAGTGGTTCGATCAATCGATCTACGTCCACTCTCCAGTCGAAGCACTGGAAATTCCACTAAGAGTAATCAGGTACAGGTATCCTACGATCTATCTCTAGCTGGTGAATGCCTCGTCCACCAGTTCACTAGATCAACCGCTCCCGGTCCTGGATCCTTCTTCAACTCTTCACAGCTAATGGAGTGCGAGCACGTCACTTCAACCTCCACAGCTAGCTAGGGGTTTTAGTTCTCCCAAGAACGTAAAAGTCTCTACGGCAGAATGCCCGTAATAACTCAAGTGCTGGTGAGCACAGGAGCTGCTGTGAACTCTCTCGAAGGAGAAAGAACACCAAGTGAGATCTTGAACTTACAAGCTTAAAGCTTGAAGTATCGTGTTTGATAAATCAACACACGAAAAGCTTTATGAAAAGCCTCGAAAGTACTTTATGCAATCTTGCAATAATTTCAGTTCTTTCGGTGGTTGAGCAGATGAGTAGAATCATTCAATGTAACAACCGAGTCATTAGTTCTGAATGTTGGTGGTTGCGACGTATTTATAGCCGGAGGAACCGATTCAAACTTTCTAGCCGTTTGGACGCATCCGGAAAGGTGTCAGACCTCGGATGTCCTTCTGACGGCGGCAGGTATGTTTTTCCGGAAAGGAACCATACCTTTGACCGCTTTATCTGACACAGATCTCTTTATGTCAGAACGGCTCTTTCTGTCAGTCCGAGGAATAAGACTGGCGTCTTGTGACTGATAGACTTTAAGTTATCCTTACTTAAAGTCATATTCTGTCAGTCGATTCCTCAGAGAATCTTCTTCTTGTCTCTACTACGCGGGGAGAGAGAATCTGGAATTCTGCTGGTAACATCTGACTGGTAGATCATACTGGTGATCTTGTGCTGGCAGTCTCTGCTGGTGACTTGCCCTGACATCATCAAAGTCTACCAAATCTCTAGATGTTAACTCTTCTCAGAATCTCCCATGACTGGTGAAATCACCGCTGGTGAATAGTGTAAGGAACACGCATTCTCCTGGTAAGGTTTGTCAGCCGCCCGCTGATGAAACCCTTCTCAACTGGTGAACAGTAGCCAGTCATAAGCGCTTTCACACCGCTGGTGAACAGTGTCAGCACGAGTCTTTGTCAGCCGCCTGCTGATGAAACTTTTCCCAACTGGTGAACAGTAGCCAGTGGTAAGCTCTTCTCATGGTGGTGAACAGTGTCAGCACGAGTCTTGATCAGCTGCGACTTACAACTCAAAAGACCTAAACAGGACTTTACATTTAAGACTAGAGCTATCTAGAGACAACTGACGCTGGTAGGACTTAGGATTTGATCCACCAAAACTATAATCTAAACAAGTAAGCTACTGGGAAAGGAAACCTTAGACAGATTTCCCAACAGCAATCATACATGAATCGGAGGATTCTTTTTTTAGATTCCGAGGATGATTATCTCACTAAGCTTTCAATAGATTTGTTGGGAGGGAATACCTCACTAAAAAACAAAGTTACATCTTTGACCGAGGAAGTAGAAAGACTAAGGTCTAATAGTGAGGAGGTTTTGAAACTCAAAGCTGATTACTCTAAGCTTGCTGAAAATTTTCAAATTATTGAAAAAGAGAATTTAGCTTTGCAGAACAAACCTAAGGAGGATTGCATATTTGCTTACACATCCAGCAAGGCAGTCTTAAGTGCCATTGTGAGCCAACAAAGAAAATATTCTGATAAATCAGGATTAGGTCTTGGTTGTGTTGAAGCCGTACGAAAATCCTCTTAGGAAGCCTTGAGTAAGAATGCTGAATTTTCTAAGAAGAAAAAGATCTTATTCGTTTCTGCCGGAAAAGTCAATGCTGACAAGGGTAAAGGATAGACCATTGCTGAGTCGTCAACTGCTAAGTAGAAAGATTGGCGTAGCAAGCATACATCTCCTGGATCTCAGCAAAGTACCCTGAGAATGCCTGCTAAGCATGCATCTGCTGGATTTCAGCAGAGTACCCAGAGGACGTCTGCTAGGCCACACTCAGCAGTGTCAAGGATAAATGCTGAGCATTGTGCATCCAATGCTAGGATAGCAAATCCTTCCTTCACTAAGGGCAAGCGGGTTGCATACCATGCTGTAAGACCATAGTATCCTAAGTACACACCACATAGGAAGAACACCTATGTGAGGCTTGAGTCCAACCATTTTCCTTTCAAAAGGACTAGGAAGGCTATGCACACTACTCTACCTCGTTCTAATTATGCGAAGTTTACTTATCCAACGAAGGTCGAGAAAGTTTATAAGAGTGATGTTAAGAAGAAAATCTTGAAAATCACCAAGATGTGGGTTCCAAAAGGGACCATGATCCACGCTAATCCTGCAGGACCCGATGCTAAGTGGGTACCTAAACAAAATTGTTGATTCATGCAGGAACATGATCTAAGAGCGAAGACATCAGGAATGTCAAACGAATGGATCCTAGATAGTGGCTGCTCAGGCCACATGACGGGGCGAGAAGAGTTATTCTCAGATGTGCAAAGAATTTATGGCCCCACAGTCATGTTTGGTGATAATAGCAAAGATCGAGTGATTGGAAGAGGATGTATTGAGCAAGATGGAATGAGAATCATCAACGTTGCTCTCGTCTCCAACCTCAAGCACAATCTACTGAGCACCAACCAACTATGCAAAAATGGGTATAATGTATATTTCAATAATACTGGATGTGAAATTGTTGATAGTGCTACAGGTGAAGTGAAGCTCAGAGGCATCCGAAAGGGTGGCCTATATACCATTGATTGGCAAAGTGGCCAACAGCACTCATGCTTCGTAGCATTCAACAAGGAAGAGACGAATTGGCTATGGCACAAGAGGTTAACTCATCTGAACTTTAAAAACATTAACTACCTAGCCAAGCACAATCTTGTTGTAGGATTGCCTGAGGCGACCTTCAGAAAGGAAGGCGTGTGCAAAGCTTGCCAGCAAGGGAAGCAGACCAAGGCATCCTTCAAGACAAACCCGGAGAAGGCTACTTCTGAAAGAATCCTTGAGCTTTTGCACATGGATCTATTTGGCCCAGTCACTACAGCCACTGTAAGTAAAAAGGTTAATACACTTGTGGTTGTTGATGACTTTTCCAGGTATACGTGGGTTAGACTGCTAAGGACCAAGGATGAAGTAAAGCTCATCCTACCAGAGCTGATCCTCAAGGAGCAGAATAGCAAAGAGGTCACCGTTAAAAGAATCAGATCAAACAACGGGACTGAATTTTGCAATGGCATCTTAATGGATTTCTGCGCCGAAGCTGGAATCAGGCATGAGAAATCCAATGCTAGGACTCCACAGCAGAATGGTCTAGCAGAGAGAAGGAATAGAACCTTGAAGGAAGCAGTGCGGTTGATGCTAGCCGATTCTGGTCTAAGTGGAAAGTATTGGGGCGAAGCAGTCATGACTGCCTGCTACACTCAGAATAGGAGTGCAATCAATGATAGATTCAACAAGACTCCTTATAAAGTGTATAATGGTCGTAAGCCTTCTCTGACTTATCTTCGTGCTTTTGGTTCGACATGTTATATTCATAACAATGGGAAGTCAAATCTTAACACTTTTTTGCCAATGTCTGATGAAGGTGTGTTCCTTGGATATGGACATCCTTCTCACAAGGGCTATAGAGTGTTAAACAAGACGACTCAAGTTGTGGAAATAACATGCAATGTTATCTTTGATGAGTCTACCTTAGTGCGCAGGACTCTAAGAGCAAAAAAGGATGCAAATCATGCGACTAATGATGTCCATGGTCAATATATCTTGAATTCATTCGAAAATATGCAGATTGATCCGACTAAGTCAATGAATGCTTGTAATCCAACTCAGGTGCATTCAGCAGGTGACTAAACTGCTGAACCGACTGATGATGCTAATGATCATGCTGAGGCCACCAACCAAATTTATCTTAATGATAATTTGGAGATTCTAGGATCGATTGATGAAGAAGATTAAGATATCCCAGATCAAGGATGAGTTGCTGAAGGAAGATTGGGCGTTGCTGAGGAGATCGCTAAGGAAGATGCTGAGATCCCAGCTGCTGAAGTTCAAAATGTTGAGATGCGGAATGCTGAAGTTCAAAATGCTGAGACTCCTGTTGCTGAGATTCCTGTTGTTGAGATGCCGAATGCTGAGGTGCAGAATGCTAAACCTCAGGTGATTGCAGAGGATAATGTTCTAGCATAAACAATTCAGCAGGCGATGCTAGCAATGCAACCCCATCACCCAGCAATCCAAGACCGAGATGGCTATGAGATCACCCCCTAGATGCTGTCATTGATGACATCAATGATCCAGTAAGGACGCGACAAGGCAATGCGATGCTAGCGTGTTATATATCGCATGAAGAGCCTACGAAGGTTGAAGATGCTCTACAATCTCCAGATTGGGTGAATGCTATGCAGGAGGAACTAGCAGAGTTCACGCGCAATCATGTCTGGTATCTAGTAGATAGACTTGAGCATCAAAGTGTTATTGGAACGAAATGGTTTTTCAAGAACAAGAAGGATGAATCTGGAAGGGTCATCCGAAATAAAGCGCGTCTAGTAACCAAAGGATACAAGCAATGTGAGGGAATAGATTATGATGAGACGTTTGCTCCAGTAGTCCGATTGGAAGCAATAAGATTGTTTCTCGTATATGCTGCCCATAATGAGTTTTCAGTCCTGCAGATGGACGTGAAAAGTGCATTTCTTAATGGTGAGCTCAAAGAAGAAGTGTATGTTGAGCAACCACCAGGCTTCGAACAAGGAAATCAAGTTTATAGGCTCAGGAAAGCCTTATATGGTTTGAAGCAGGCACCGAGGGCATGGTATGGAACTTTGTCTAAGTTCCTGCTAGATAATGGATTCAAAAAATGGAAGATCGATTAGACTCTCTTTCGTATCAAGGATGAAGGAAGCATATTACTTGTGCAGATATATGTAGATGACATTATCTTTGGCTCTAAGAATCCAGTGCTATGTGAGAAATTCTCAGAGCAAATGCAAAGTAATATCCAGATGAGCATGATGGGAAAGATGTCCTATTTTCTGGGACTACAAGTTCAGCAATCGAGTGAAGGGATCTTTATCCATCAGAGGAAGTATACAAGAGATCTCATTGCTAAGTACAGTCCAGAGAAGACGAAGAGCTTAAGGATTCCCATAAGCACGAGCTGTCAGATTTCTCTTGACGAAGGAGGAGAACCTGTGAATCCAACTCTTTACAGAGGTATTATCGGATCCTTGCTTTATCTCACAACTAGCAGACCAGATATTTCATATGCCGCAGGAGTTTTCACGAGATATCAAGCAAATCCTAAGAAGTCGCATTTGTATACTGCTAAGAGGATAATCTGATACCTTAAGTGCACCGAAGGTCTAGGAATTTGGTATCCAAGGTATGATGGGTTGACACTCAGTGGTTATTCAGACTCAAACTTTGGAGGGTGCAAGATTGATCGAAAGAGCACGAGTGGCACCTGCAAATTCCTTGGACAACTAATAAGTTGGTTTAGCAAGAAGCAGCACTCTGTGGTGACGTCTACAACTGAAGCAGAATATGTAGCAGCCGTAAGTTGTTGTGCGCAAGTGTTGTGGATTCGGCAGCAATTACAAGATAATGATATTGCCCCAGAATACGTGCCAATCTACTGCGACAACAATAGTGCTAGGTGCATTACAAAGAATCCTGTTCATCATTCTAGGACAAAGCACATTGACATTTGACATCATTTCATTAGAGATCATCAAGAGAAGAATGATATCGATGTTCAATACATATGCACAGAAGATCAGCTTGCTGATATCTTCACCAAGTCGCTTGCTGAGGCCAGATTTAAAGAATTATGTCTGAAGTTAGGCCTCATGGAGTTAGAAAAGGATGGGGATGAATGATTTCAAACTCTCATTCTTTCTGGATTTCTTGGATTTCTGGAGAAAATGGAGATAAACGTATCCCATCTTACGTTTTTGAGATGCTGAATTTTTGTTGCTGAAATATGGTTGCTGAGCAAGTGGATGCTGAGTCCAAGCTCTCAGCAGATCCTACTGTTATAGAAGTAATTGATGGAATAATTTTCATATTTCATTGATCAAGGTATTACACCTATATATACAAGAATACGAATCTATTCTAGGAACTAAAAATCGATCAATATCTATACTAGCCATATTTACAAATGTGCTATTAATATTCTAACACTCCCCCTCAAGTTGGAGCATAAATGTCAATCATGCCCAACTTGTTACAAAGATAAGCAATTCGAGCACCATTCAAAGCTTTAGTAAATATATCTCCAAGTTGGCCTTCTGTCCTCATATATCCTGTACATATGAGACCCTTCTGAATCTTCTCACGGACAAAGTGACAGTCAATTTCAATATGCTTAGTCCTTTCATGAAAGACAGGATTAGAAGCAATATGTAATGTAGCTTGATTGTCACACCACAACTTAGCTGGCATTGAAACCTTCAATCCCACTTCATAGAGAAACTCTTTTACCCACAGTATCTCACATGCTGCTTTAGCCATAGCTCTATACTCAGACTCAGCACTTGATCGTGAAACAACTTGTTGTTTCTTGCTTGTCCATGAAACCAAATTGCCTCCAACAAAAACACAATATCCTGTAATCGATCTACGATCTTCTTTAGATCCCGCCCAATCAGCATCTATGAAGGCCTCAATTCTATTATGATTGTGATCTGCATAAACAATTCCACACCTCGGCGCTCCTTTCAGATAACACAAAAATTTGTTCAACTGCCCTCCAATGGTCAATAGTTGGTGAGGACATGTATTGACTTACCACACTAACTGAAAAGGCAATATCAGGGCGAGTTACCCTAAGATAGTTAAGTTTTCCAACTACTCTTCTATACCTCTGAGGATCATCAAACAACTCACCATCTTTTGTAAGTTGTGAGTTGGGAACCATTGGAGTACTGCATGGTTTAGCCCCTAATTTTCCAGTTTCAGATAATAGGTCAAGAACATATTTCCTCTGCGATAGAAATATTCCTTTCTTGCTTCGGATAACCTCAACACCAAGGAAGTACTTCAACATCCCCAAATCTTTGGTTTCAAACTGAGTGTGTAGGAATTGCTTGAGAGACATAATTCATGCGCTATCACTACCAGTAATAACAATATCATCTACATAGACAACCAATAAAATAATGCCATGGTCAGACCGTTTGTAGAAAACCGAGTGATCATATTTACTCATCTTCATACCAAACTTCTCAACTCCCTGAGTAAATTTACCAAACCATGCGCGAGGACTTTGCTTCAAGCCGTACAAAGATTTCTTCAAAAAACAAACTTGCTTCTGCAGAGACTCCCCCTGAGCAACAAAGCAAGGTGGTTGCTCCATATAGACATCCTCGTCAAGGTCACCATGTAAAAAGGCATTTTTAATATCCAGTTGGTGAAGAGGCCAATGATGAGAGGCAACCATTGAAATCAGAAGTTTGATAGAAGTCAGTTTGGCAACCGGAGAAAAGGTATCAAAATAATCCACACCGTAAGTTTGAGCATAGCCCTTGGCAACCAAACGAGCCTTCAAATGAGCAATGCTGCCATCTGGATTGACCTTAACAGTAAATACCCACTTACACCCAATAGGCTGTTTTCCCGGCGGAAGGTCTACTAAAGCCCAAGTACCATTAGCATATAATGCATTCATCTCCTCAATCATGGCAGCACGCCAACCAGAGTGAGTCCAAGCTTCAGCAACAGATTTAGGAACATAAATAGAAGAAAGAGAAGTGACCAAGGCACGAGTAGGGGCAGACAAATGATCATAGGAAACAAAAGAAGAGATAGGAAAGGTGCAAGAGCGTTTACCTTTTCGGAGAGCTATGGGAAGATCATCACTTGAGACGGGATCTGACATTGAAGCTAGTGGCTCATCAGGACATGAATCAGGTGTTTCAAGCACCACATCAGTAGCAACCGGATCAGGATGTGGTCGGCGTGAGTAAACTTGTGTGATAGGAGGCCGACTGGAGACTGAAGGAGTAATTGGAGTAGAGGTAGTGTATATAAGAAAATCAGTATCCTCCCCCTCAGTGGGAGGAGGAGTGGAGACCGGAGAGTAGGCAGTAGTTTCAGAGAAGGTAACATCAGCAGACACAAGATACCTATCTAGACTCGGACTATAACATCGATACCCCTTTTGTAGCCTAGAGTAACCCAGAAATATGCACTTCAAAGATTTTGGATCTAGTTTAGTAACCTGAGGACGAACATCCCGAACAAAGCAAGTACACCTAAATACTTTAGGTGCAATCGGAAACAGAGGCAGAGAGGGAAACAAAACATGGAAAGGAGATACCCCACGAAGAACAGATGATGGCATGCGATTAATAAGAAAACATGCAGTGGAAACAGCATCAACCTAAAAATGTTTAGGAACTTGCATAGTAAATAACAAGGCTCTAGCAGTCTCAAGAAGATGACGATTCTTTCGTTCGGCAACACCGTTTTGAGATGGTGTGTCAACACAAGAAGTCTGATGAAGAATACCATTGTGCATCATATAATTACGAAATGTATCTGAGAGGTATTCCTTAGCATTATCACTACGTAAAGTTTTCACAGACACATTAAATTGTGTTGTAACCTCAGCACAAAAGGCAGAAAAGTGTGTAAACAATTTAGAACGAGTCTTCATTAAATAAAGCCAAGTCATACGAGAATAATCATCAACAAATGTAACAAAAGAACAAAACCCAGGTTTAGATGTAATAGGACACGGACCCCATACATCAGAATGAACTAACTCAAATGGAGCACTTGCTCTCTTATTGACACGAGGACTAAAACTCATACGATGGTGTTTAGCAAAATGACAAGACTCACAATCTAAGGACGACAATTGGGAGAACTGAGGACACATGTTCTTCAAAAGTGGAAGAGAGGGATGGCCCAATCTACGATGCGCTTCCATGGGAGTAACAATTCCGGTACATGCAACAGATGTGGGATGTTGTGTGTCAAGAATGTATAGGCCACCCGATTCATGTCCCTTACCAATAATCTGCTTCGTCGTAAGATCCTGAAACAAGCAATAATTAGGGAAAAAAGAGGCACAACAATTGAGATTTTTAGTAAGTTTACTAACAGAAATCAAATTAAAAGTAAGGTCAGGAAGACTGAGAACAGGAGACAAAGAGAGGGAAGAAGTTGGCTTGACAACTCCCGAACCAATGACACGAGACTGAGAACCATCGGCAAGAGTAACAGGAAGAGAATGAGTATGAGGATCAAAAGAAGTGAACATATTTGAGTTACCTGTCATATGATCCGTAGCACCATAATCGATGACCCATTTGGAAGAGGAGGAAACAAGACATGCATTAGGATTACCTGACTCGGCAATAGCAATAACAGAGCTGGATTGAGTCGATTGTTGCTTTAGCTTGGCATACTCACTTGCAGAGATAGTAACAGAATCACTAGAATTGCCAGAACCACTTTCAGCCACATGAGCAGCTGCATGAGGGGTCTTTCTTCTGTTGTTATTGTACCGAAGTTTCGGACAATCTCTTTTGGTATGACCAATCTCATGACAATAATGACACTCCACATTTGTTGTCCAATGTGGCTGAGTTCCCTTATTTCGGTCATTCTTGTGTTGCGGCTTTCCAGACTGATAAACAGGTGTACGACTGAGGAGGGCACTATTATGTGGAGAAGGTGGAGCAGTGGCAGTACGCTCATTGCGAAGAAGCCGACTGAGGGCTTCATCCAAGGATGAGATCTGGCTATCAGAAAGTATTTGAGACTTAGCAGTCTCAAAATCAGATGGAAGACCAGCTAAAAAACTCATCACAACCATTTTCTCACGTTGAGCTTGTTGAACTTTGATATCAGGGCTGAATGGAAGCAACACATTTAGTTCTTCATAAGTTCTGTTAAATTCCATAATGTAATCTGTAAGTGACTTGTCTGCTTTTTTCGACTTATAAAAATCCTGACAAATATCATACATTCGAGAAATATTCCCTTTTCCCGAATACAAAAACTCCAAATAGGACAAAAGAGATTTTACTATCCGACAATGGGTAACCATTCCAACAACTTCACTGCTAATAGAATTCCGGATCTGCAAAAACAATTTAGCATCCGCACGAAGCCAACTGATTTTGGTGTCATCAGATGGTGGATCATTAGTAATATGCTCATCCATAGATACACTCAGCAAATAAAGATCAATGGTTTGACGCCAATCCAAATAATTCGTAGAACTAAGTTTATGTTCTGTTATTTTTGTCATAACAGGCACAACATCAACCATCTTCTTTTCGGTATCAGACATAATGAACAGCAATCTAAAAGAGTCCCAATTCAAATCAACTTGCAAATATAATACGATGGTACCTCAAAACGAACTCACACACGTTCTACAGTGATACAATCAGGTCCGCATATGGGCAGAGATAGATCCGGCGAGGCTGTAGATGTCGCTGGAGAAGACACCAGCGTCCGACGCGCTCGCACGCGCCGCCGCGCGATTCTGGGCAGCGAAAAGTTGCTGGCGCGTGTAGCTCACATGCACGGATTCCGACGGCCGGACTTCGGCCGCTGGTTGCTGACGTGCCGGTGATCCTCCCTGTACCGGCGGTGGAGGTCGGTTCCCGGCGGATACAAAATGGGCAGCGATTACAGATTCAGTGCCCAAACTTTAATTCCCAAATTTTAAAAAAAAACCTAATTTCTTAATTTCCCAGATCGACTTGCTTTGATACCATGTTATAGAAGTAATTGATGGAATAATTTTCATATTTCATTGATCAAGGTATTACACCTATATATACAAGAATACAAATCTATTCTAGGAACTAAAAATCAATCAATATCTATACTAGCCATATTTACAAATATGCTATTAATATTCTAACACCTACGTAGTGTGATATTACACTATGTAATATGCAACAAGTGGTTTTCTTGCAAAAAGTGGTTCGGTGCAGAGGAATGCTGAGTCCAAGCTCTCAGCAGTTCCTAAGGAGTGTAATATTATAACGAGTGAATCAGACGTTTGCTAGATGTTGAATGCTGAGTCCAAGCTCTCAGCATTTCATCAGAATGCTATGTTATAATATTCAGCAAGTAGCAATAAATGGGACAGACGGATGCTAGAGATTGATTGCTGAGTCTGTGCCGTCAGCAGTCAATATATGGATGCTAGGATTTGAGTGTTGAGTCCAAGCTCTCAGCAATTTATTCGATTGCTAAGGATCCCAATGCTAGCAGATTGCTGAGTCCAAACTCTCAGCAATCTCAGAAAGTCAAAGCGCGAACTTTTTGAATTTCAAATCCACTAAGTGTATGTGACATGATGCGTTTAATGCGTGCAACTGGCTGCGACAAATCAAGAGTCGACACGTCACAAGTACTCAAGTTCATAGGGGCGCGGGAGTCCATACGAAGAGTCTCCACTCTCCTGAACCGTCGATTAGATCTGAAGTTGTCTACCCCCAACCGTCAGATCAAGCACTCAAAAGGTATATTAATCGCACTTCGTCAAATTTTCAAACCTTCTGAACCTTCAGTCTTTGAATCCCTAGCCCTCATACATTCGAACTCTCTCAAAATTCCTTTGAATCTCTCAAATTTCTCAAGCATGTCTACCAATCCTGAATCTTCTGCTTCTACCCAAAAGCTTGCTCCCCCTGAAATCCCCTCTAAGTTAAACCTACGTCCTATTGACGGCACGCCTCTTCACGAAAGGCATGCACCTGGTTTTACAATGATCGTAAAAAAGGAAGATATCGACGATTCGATTCCGTATGCTCGCTTAGTTACTCTTGCCAGGAAGAAGGAGCAGTTTGGGCTCTCCAATGCTCAGAAGAGAGCAGCTCAGATTATGAAAGACAGGATCCTATACATGCCTCTTGCTATTGTACATTTTCCGGATTAGGTAATGAACACCTTGGCTAAGGAGCAGGTAGTTCAGTATTTGTCTGCTAAACCATTGAGGTTTCACCCTCATATGGTTTCTGAGTTTTATGCCAGGGCAGTCATAGTAGATGATCACAAGTCGTTCACGACCTCTGTTTTTGGAACACTGATTACTGTGACTGCTGAGGTTCTTGCCAAGACGTTCGGACTTCGCAACTTAGGCAAACGCATCGCCACCTACAAAGTTGTAAATACAAACGAAATGAAGGCCAGGTGGGAACAATGGAAGAAGCCCGACGTGAAAGAGGATGCGAAGCATCCATGGAAGGTTGCAACGCCTACAAATCAGTTCAAGGAAGATTTCAGACTCCTCTTTGATTTGGTTATTAAAATGTTCCAGTGCAATGCCGGGTCGTATTCAGAACTCTCGGCGAAGAAATACGCAGTGTTGATGGCGTTAGTCAACGGAGTCCAAGGGAATTGGGCACAGTTGTTTTTCGAGTGCTGGTTGGACCACACGAAGAAGAACTTGAAGATCAAGAAGGAAGGAATCTTCACATCTAATGTGAATTTTGGGTTGAAGATAAGTAAGTTTATTGAGACTATCTTTCAGAAGGACGAGCTTGATAGGGGTGAGTCGTTGCTCCCTACTGACTTCATCCCACTAACGAAGAAGATGCCAACCCTTGCCGATATGTCCCGCCTGCATATGCTGAAAGGGAAATCCAATGTCGATCCCAACGATCCTACTTCTGAGGATGATAAGGATCCTGCTACTCTCGCTGTTCTGCAATTGGAGCAAGCGATTCCCATGACTATTGAGGAGATTGCTGCTGCCAAGAAGGCTGCGGAGACGGAGAAGTGTTTTCAAGATCTTGTTGACATCGAGAAGCTCGGAGATCTGCCTGTAGAGCAGATAGAAGAAATTCTTGCTAAGAAGCAAGAAGGGCAACCCGCTCTAATTTTGGGTCAGCTTGCTGCTGAGATTCCCAAAAAGAAGAGAAAAGAAGCTTCTTCTCCTGAAAGAAGAAGCGGACACAAAGGAGGCTTGTCAAGACCGCTGAGAAAGAAGCTTCTGAGATAGCAGCATCTGATAAGCCCTCATCTGCTAATCCTGCTGCTGAGGAACAAGGGAATGTAAGTCCACTTTCTGCTAAGCCTCTATCTAAAAGATTGAAAGCTATATGGGAGAGAAACAGGAAGAGGAAGTTGAACCAGCAGGTGCAGGAGAGGAAAAGGTACAAGAAAGAAATGGAAAGGATAACATTTGAAGCGAGGGACCAAAATTTTGAACAAATCAAGATCATCGCTGAAGAGCGAGCAGCGAAGAAGGCTGCTGACGAGCTAGCAACAAAGGAAGCTGCTATGTTGCTAGAACGTGCAGCTGAGGAGGTTACCTGGCTAGTAGCAGAGCATGAGGCTCAGGAGGCTGCTAAGCACAAAGGGAAACAAGAAGTTCAAGTTCCCATCACCACCCCTCTGCTCGAGCATGATGCCTTGACCGACAAGGATTTACACACATTGTTGGAGGCAGGAGTCTTTGATGCTCCTGAGCATCCTGGAGGCCAAGGAGGAGTTAGTATTCGGGAGCCTGCTGCTCAGAATGTGGATGCTGGAACATTCGGATCAGGACAGAATGCTGAGCAAGGTGCTAGCATTGCTGAAGGCGGTGCTGAAGTTTCGAATGCTGAGGATAGGCCCAATAGTGGAGGAGCAGAGGGTCCGAATGCTGAAGCAAGGCCTAGCACTGCAATTCCATCATCTGCTGAGGCTAGGCAAGAGGAAGAAAACGATGAAGGATTTTTAGCCTCATGTTATTCAGATTCTGATTCCGACGGCGAATCTGAAGATGTGTATGATGCCAGATTCCTAAGGAAGATTCCGACCGACACCAATGAAGCGCTCAGAGTTCCCTTCAAAGGACTCCCAGGGCACAAATTCAAGATAAGTTCTTACAAGACTTCAAGCAATCCACGTTCACAGGATGTTTTCCACTTTACAATCCTTGCCGAAGTCAAGCTTTGCTCCAGATGGTCATTCTGATGCTAGAATTGAACTATCTAAGCGCCAGGCCAAAGCTGCTGCTGAGTATCACAGACATCAGGCCGAGTATGAAGGTCAGAAGAAGGATAGGCCGATGGCCAGGATGGCCGCTGCTAGAGAACAAGAGGAGGTAGCACAGAACCAGAGCCGTGAGCTGACCAGAGCGGAGAACATGCTTGTACTTTTCTTGGAAAATAACATCCTGCAAGTGGCTAGAGCTACACGAGAGGCTGAAATAATAGAAACACAATCAACATAAATCGCTAAAGCCATGGAAGAGGCATGGAGGATTGAAGAAGCCGAGCGTGTTGTTGAGGAGGCTCAATACTTGACTGCACATGCCGATGAAGCAGAGGCATTTGAACTTGTGTTGAGGCTCAAAAGGAAGTCTAGAACATTGAGAAGGTCGAGCGCATACACGAAGAATCTATGTACATGGCGGCCCAAGGCGAAGTTGATATTCAGATGGAAGAAGCCGAGTCTCTCACATACGGAGAAATGGTGCTAGCATCTTCTTCATTTGATGTTCTCCCTGTAAGCTCTCATGACATTCATTCCTACCTTGATCATGCTGTTCACTTTGCCCTCCAACATGCCCTATCCACTACACTTCCCATAGCCATTGCTGAAAAAGTGGCTATGGAGGCTGCTGATATAAGGAAAGAAGTGGAGGAAGTAAGGAGCGAAGTATCTGAAGTCAGAGCAGAGGTAGCTGAAGTGAAAGGTGATGTATCTGGCGTGAAGCAGAGTATGGAGGTGATGAAAGAGGAAGTAGCAGATTCCCAGCAAAAGCTTGTGCAGAGTGTTACCTCCTTCTCAACCACCTTTTTGGCTGCAATCAAAGAGGGGGAAGAGAGGAGAATTGCTGAAGCAGAGAAAAGAAGGAAAGAAGTGGAGGAAATTGCTGCTGCTGAAGAAGAAATGAGACTTGCTGAGGAGGAGCTAAATAAGAAGGAGATGGAACTAAAGCTAAGGAAGATAGAGATGGAGAATGAGAGACTTGCTAAAAAATTGGAGAGGGAGACTGCTGAATGAGAAGCAAACAAAGAGTTATATGACAAGTTCACGCAGATGGCTATGAGTAAATTTGATGACCTTGACAAGAAGCCTGCTCCCAACACTTGAGCCTAATTGACATGTTAGCAAGATTTCTTTGTAATCTTTTTGTTGTCTTTTTTAGTTTCACTGTAACTGCAAACTCTCAAATCATGAACGAAACTGAATCAGACTTAGATAATTACTCATTGTCCACTTCTGATGTTTTTGCGTGTCTTAGTTGATATACACTATTTGTGTATTCAACGAAATTGCATGTGGATGCTGAGTTGTTTGTTGAGTGATTGGTGGTAAATGCTTGCTGCTTGAATTGGGTGCTAGATTCTAGCATATTGCTAAGAAGCATTTTACTAATGTTTTAATCGAGAATATTTCCCAACATTTATTGAGGGGGAATTTATTTAAAACCAATCCCTGCTAAGAACTAAGTTGGTTAAATTCTGAGTTAGATTGCTAGATTAGCTCTGAAACTTAGAATTACTTGTACACTCAGAAATTTTCCCTCTTAGATTCAGCAATTGATAGTAAGCTTTGATCGCACCAAAAAGGGGGAAATTGTTGGGAAATTATTCCTAGATTTATATTGTAAATCTCCCTTTAGGATCAAATTGTAAAGGTTTTGTTGAATCAAAGCCTTAGTTAGTTTGGTCGATCATTGCTGAATTCTAGATAGTCTAGCAACTATGTGTAATGTCCTGTTTAGGAAATATTTTGAGTTGTGATAGATTAGAAGTGCTTGCGGAAGACTGCTGAAGGATTTAGCAGTTAAAACGAAGACTTCGGATATTCTGGATAATAGGAATGTTCTAAGCAGTCAAGCAGATTGCTAGAGAAGTCAGTAGACAGAGTTGACTGCTAAGGAGATAGCAGACAAGTACTAGAAGAATGACTGCTAAGGTGTTAGTAGTCATATGCTGAAGGAAATGATTGCTAGGAGTATTTACTCAGCAATCGAAAGAAAAGAGATAGCAGAATGCTGAAGGAGTCAATATTCACTATTCACTCAGGAGATTTCTAGAAGCTATAGCAATCAGGAAGCAAGATATCAAGTGATAGCAGAATGCTGAAGGAGTTAGCATTCGCTAATACTTAGCAGATTGCTAAAAGAGCTCAAAAATCAAAAGGCTTAGCAGATCGTTCCCAGCATTCTCCGATAGAATGCTAAGCAAGAAAATATCCAGCAATGATCGCTAATACTACTGTTCTTACAAAAGGTACAACCAAGGATGAAAGCTTTCCCGAAGTAGGTCGAAAAGCAGTGTACTACGCTGGAAAGGACGGAAAAAGTAGAAGCTCTTTTGGACAAGGAGGACCGTTGTGTCTAACGGGTTTGGAGATTCAAAGTTTGAATCTCCAGATATAAAAGAGAAGTCCAAACAAGAGAGAGACCCCCCTTACGACTACTACTGCTCTACTACAACACAACTGCAAATCGCAAGAGATACCTTTTACAAGCAAACAAAAGCAAAAAGAGAGTAGTCAGTTGAGAGCTCTTTAAAGAGAAGAATTCAAAGCTCTCAACAACCGTAGTGTCCCCCTCATTGAATATCTGACACTACATTGAAGAGATTCCTTGACGTTGCTCAAGAATCTAATCATTGGGATAACTTCCATCCTAGGAAGCATCCAACAGTCACATCACTGAAAAGAGATTGACTAAGACGGGCTATTGCCAAACCCCCAGGAGAAGTTCAGAAGGAACTATAAATCTTCCATTTCTGTAAATGCAAGTTTTACGAAGGTGCGCCCTTGACTTAGCAGCAACTGCCGACGGAAAGATCCAAGTAACGGAGGATAGCTTTGTAGTGGCTGGCTCAAAAGCTCACCACCTGCTACTGGAGATAGGCGAATCCTTGTACTTGAACATATCTTTTTAGTGAAATTCTCAGTGTTCGACTGAGGAGTGGACGTAAATCTTTAAGGATCGAAGTTGCTAGAGTATATCTGAAGCAATCTAACACCTACCTCGAGTTAAGTATTTGGAAAAGAGACTAAGTGCAAGATAACTTTATTATTCCGCTGCATTTGCTAAGTAGCTTTCAGATACTTATCACGACTCTGATCAGGGACCAACAATTGCCTATGAATGTAGAATACCACATGATAGGAATAAATTGAAACTTGCACTTGCATGTTGTTTGAGTAAATCTGAAATTGATTGTGGAAGAAAATTTAACCCTTGTGTGAGTTTTCGAGACTTATATTTTTTTTATGCGATAATTGCATGTTATGGTTTCTCTAGAACTTGCTTTGCTTCTGGTTCAAGACTACATAGTGTGAACAACACTGGAAAGTGATTTTAGGCCATCTTTGTTAGCCAAATTATCTCACACACTGTCTGTTACAATATTTATCTCTAGTCAGCTCCTTTGAGACTTCATTTTTTGTCTTGTTTATGAGATTTTTATGATAGTGAGGTCGTTTTTGTATTGTCTATGAGATTATGGGGAAGGATAAGGGTGGAATAATTGTGAATGGATTAGAGAGTTTTAGAATTTGTGTACAAAAGAAAAAGAAACTCTTAGAAAAAAAATTATGTCCTTATAACCTCATTACCTATGAAGGAAATAATAAGAGCATAAAAGGATGTGGAAAAAGAAAAAAAAAGGGAGAGAGAAGAGTTGTTGTGGGTTGAATTGTCTTAATTGAGGAGAAAGGTGGATGATGATAGATGGTGATTTTGATATGTTGAGAGTATCTAACTCAATATTTTCGTTTTAGTGACATTGCCATATTTCCATACCTTTCACAAAAGCCTACATTACAACCAAATGAAAAAGTTTTTTCTGATTCTAGATGTTGTGTGCACATTTAAGCAATTGATAAATTAGAATATATGCAAGCCTATGGCAGAAATAAATTATACATGATGGAGTGAATACACATTAAACCCCTAAACACTTGTGTGATGAGCAATGCACTTCCTGTGAGTCCTCCACAGTTGATGAATATTCTGTCTCTCTCAAACAGATTGTGTATTGTGAATTTTTTGTCTTTAAATGTGATGAATCTCGTGAGACATTGCACTTTTAACTGCATGAGATTTATATTCTTTCTTTTCTATTGATTTAGGACAATCAAACGTTTATGTTTGGGGGGATTGATAAGCTCATAATTGCACTCACTTACCTATGTTTTTCTCCTTTTTTATGTACTTTATGTTGATTATATAGTTTATTTCATGCATGAATCTATAATAGAGGTTACTGTGCTTGTCATGGTGTGATTTTGCAGGTTTATGGGCTAAAAAGTGGCTAAGTGATGAAAAGAGCCGGAACGGAGAAGTTGATTCGGTTGACAAACAGAATGTCGCCCGACATGGAAGACAAGTCCAAAAATTTGAAGAAGAGCTCTATGTCGACCGACATGGAGAGTTGGTATTGACCGATTCATGGGATTGCAATAGGGCTCGACATGGAGACGCATGTCGATCGACATGCCATATGTCGATTAACATGGATGCCCAAAAAATGAAAAACACACCAGATTTGGAAGACTTTAATATTCTAAGCCCTATACTTTTTTAGATACACTTTCACCTCTATAAATACCCATGTATTCGAGTTTTTAAGAGCGGCTGGAATTTTAGAGTTCAATTCAACATTGGAGTTTTTCAAGACTTTGAGAATTCCTCTTATATTTGTAAGTTATTTTATGCAAGTTAATAATATGGCTTTTGAGTTTCTTTCCATCATGAGTGGCTAGAAACCTTATTAGGTTCTTAGGTTCCTTCAACAATCATGGATGCATGTTTAATTTAATTATCTCAATTACTTGCAAGGTCTAATTTCTTGGTTTAATTTAATTAGATCCAGATTTAATGAAGGATCGAGTGATAAAATTGAATCTAGGTTTATAGTTATCAATTGAAAGACTGAGAAGTGAAGATTGATAATAGGAAAAGGATAATTAATACAATTGTTTTATATCTAAAAAAGAAGAATTAATTGTAGGGATTAAAGTCTGATGTTTATTGGGATTGATTAATATTGTGTTCTCTTGAGACCGAGAGGAGATAGTCACATATTAATAGTCTAAATTGCAATTGCCTGACTCAGGAATTGTAATACTTGAATACAATTTTCCACATATTGCAAGTATGTAAATTTGAGTTAATTGATTGACATGTATTCGGATTGACTGATTACCATGAAATCTATGATCTTTAGATTCTTGTTTTCAAAACCCTTTAAATTCTGTTCTTTGCAATATTTAATTTCAAAACCAAAACCTTAATATCTATTTGCTCATACAATGAATTCGGAAATTGTGATTAGTACATATGATAATTTTGATATACAATTTCTCGTGGGTACGACATCTTGTTTATAAATTTATTTGGCCACTATTCTACAATTTATCTGTGGATTTCAGAGCGATCAATCCTATACGGGATATGGTTACCTAACTATAGAACTAGAAGTCATACACAAACTGCTACCACCCAAGATGCAGATATACATATACATGTAAGACTCTCCATCATAGCATCTCAAAGTGATACACAAACTTGCATACACCACTTGAACTTTTATTAGGATTCAGATATAATCATGAAATCAAGATTAAGATTCTTTTAATGTTAGATAAAATAATTGATTTCAGTTATGTCCTATCAATACGTACCAAATATACCAACATATGTAGTGATCAAGATAAGCCACTAATTACTGACTGCGCTACAGTCTTAACTGACAGTCTATCCTAGCATTGTCTCAGTTGTGATAATCATTTATATCTCACTAGGTCAAGCGATCCATACAATCTTCTATGATCTACAACACACCGTATCATCTCCCTATCAACGAGATAAGAAATAGATTCGCTTGCAATACATGTTTGTTAATTCAAACAGGAAATGATAATACAACAATAATGATTACCAGTATATTAACCATAAACCATTTTTATTATATACCAATCATAATGCTTTCAGTATATAAATCCATCAAAATCACCTAGAAATGTAACATTAAGCACACAAAATGCATACATTTCACACACATATCATCAAGCATCGGTATTGGACTCCTATATGTGAACTCGTGGAATATTTTATCACAACCATCATGAGGATTAACTTGAGACCACTTGGCCATTTGTATTTGGTATTGAAATTGTATTGTTTTCAGCATGTCGTCGTGAAGGCACAATTGTGCGAATAACTAACCCGAGACGGAGGCCAGAGCACCTCCACTGCCATCCTGGAACTACCGCGTAAGATTGGTGAAATATTTGCTCATTAGAGACCACCGACTTATGATAGCTCTGAAATCTCTGAGAAATCAGCAATTTGGGTAAGGGGAACGAAATGCATTTTTCGCATTCTCGAATGTACAAATGCTGAAAATATGATCCACATGCTTTATCAACTACAAGTGGCTATTGGTGGAAAAGTCAGATTAACTCTTTAACCAAATAACAAGCCGCCACCCGAACCAGCGAATATTTCAAGGTAAAGTTCTACGAGAAGTACGTACCCGAGACACTGAGGGTTTAAAAAGAATCCGAGTTCATAACTTTGGAACAACAACGTGATACTGCACCAGAATATGATTGGAGATTCTACACGTTATCACGTTATGCACCCGACCAGGTTCATACAAATATGAAGAAATCCAAGAAGTTTCGAGCTGGATTGAGATAAGAAATACAAACAATGCTAGCTTATTTGGATGGATAAACATATAAGACCATACTGAGCACTAGCTGTCGAGGTGACTTTGCTGAAGAACATTAGTGTGCTTGCCTCATCGCGCCATCAACCACGAACATGATGGAAAATGAAGGTTTGACGAAGGATTAACATAGGCCAATTAACCAACTGCAGAGAAAGCAACAACAGGGGAATCAAGAGACACAAAAGTTCCACTAGACACCATGATTAATCACTTAGGTCACCATCATGTGCAATCGATGTTGTAAGAACCATCTGAGCTTCGAATGCTAAGCTAGGAACAAAACTTGCTTCCACTGTGGAAAGATTGAATACTACACAATTATATAAATGTAACACTCCACAACCACGCAATTTTATGCTAAATAATTGTTTAATCGTGCGCGACGACGAATAAAATTTTGACTAAATGAATCAGTTCGCCTCCAATTATTTTGGCCCTCATACTGATATGGGCTGCATAAATTATTTTGAGTCCAAATATTAATTCATGAAGAGTGTTGGACTAGTGGACTTATTCTTTTGTTTCTATACATAGGCCCAATTGAAGAAGAATAATGAATGCCCATTAGAAATGCAAGCATGAGAATTTAGACCCATTCTACCCTAGCATTATTAATTAAATTTCATGAGAATATATCTAAGACCCAATTGCATATTTTAATCAATAACGAATATTATACGGGATTGATTCCAAGATGAAATCCGAAATTAAAATTCCTAATTTATTCTATGAAGTTTTCGGCCCTCATGCCTTATATAAATTAAAGGCGCATTAGCATATATATAAATATTGGAGATTTAATTTGAGAAGCAAAATCCTTGAGGATTTATTTTCTAAATTTCATCCCTATAATTTAAGATCCCATTAAAAATAAAGCTAGGGAATTTATAAATCCCTACATTATATTTTGTAATTATGAATTCCCTCACATTTAAATTAAATCCTAAAAAAATCCAAAAATATTAGTGGGTTGGATAATTACCTTTATAGACCTTTTTGAAGGAAATGCGGCTTTTCCATTCAAATTATAGAAGGGTACGATGGAGAATGAACATATGAGACTCCATCATTGCAAACATGAGAACTCATGCATGCAAGTCTAGTTGAACACTAAACCATCTCTTCTCTCCCTCCCTTAGTCGACCACCCTCCCCCTCTCTTTCATCTCTTTCATTTTGAGTCAAGACTCCATTGATGAACACTCTCAAGCTTCTTCAAAGGCATCCCCAAAGCTCAACCCAAACCACCTTAATCCTTGCTTAAACCACCACCATATTTACACCAAAACACTCCCCATCATCCCCTCTACCTAAATATCAAGAAAGCCCTATAATATTCCTACATTGAAGAATTGATCATGGCAGAAATTGAAGATTCATGGAGAAATATTGAAGATCTAGAAGGCTACAAGGAGTTAGAGGCAAGAAGAGAGCAAAGAGAAGTTAGGAACCTCCATTTTCGAAAGTTTGGAAAAAAGAACTCAAATCTGAAACTTAAACCATTCAAGTAACCTTTATCTACCCTTTCTAGGACCTATTTAATATTATTAGAAGCTTTCATGTATGATCAAGAACCCCATGTCATTTTTTAGGCCATTTGATGAACTAGGGCTAGAGATATGCTTATTTGATGGCCAATGTTTGATATGATGTTGATTATTGTTGCTATAATCCTTATATGCATGCTCTAGTTTGAAATATATGTCATATGATCAAGATGTGTACTTGTTGGTATCTGAAAATGAGGATTCATGATGTAGAGATGAAGTATGCCACAAGCTTGATTAATATATGGATTATTAAGCATACTGATAGTAAACTGTGACATGAGCTGAAATGTTTGGTTGTGGAAGACGGATCAAATGAAATCCAATTGAGATGAATATTTACTATGTTATACATTAATGTGTCAGAAAGATTTTGGATTTTCTTTTATATCAAAATATTATGTGGTTCAAAAGTTATGCACCCTGCAAAAGACTGTGCCATTCTGTGTAGCATGTTGAAAAATGGTTTTGAAACTGCATTTAGGCATGTTAGAAAATTCTGAAATTTTATATATAAGTTTTAGACACATTGTTGTAGATTCAGGTAATTTAAGTCATTATCATGGGTATTCTGGCCACAATGAAATTTTAAAATTGCACTCTATTTTCAAACCTGTAGCAACATCACCCAAGAAATTGAATCTCCCCCAACTCATATCTTGTAAACGAAAAATGATTTTCATGAGCCGTCAATTGGAGCATGTCCATTTCAAAATTTAGTTTCTGCATGTAAAATTTCATACTTTAATTCTTTATCGATTTTAGCTGGCATTGATTTGAAAATAACATTTTCTAGAATGCATAACTAGGAGTTTTCTAAGTTTAAGAACATAGAGTCTTTCCAAATTGCATCTAATTATTCTTGAACTTAATTAACATCAGTGATTAAGAATGTTTTATAAATTGTTTTGCATCATTATTTGATAGGTTATTTGCATTTAGTAATAGGACTTAAAACATATTAGAGAGTCTATTTGCATACATCACTTGAATAAAATAAAATAAAAGGTTAGAACCACATAAATGATTAAGGAAGTCTAGAAGGAATTTCATGATGATTGAGGGTACTTAATGTGAAATATGATTGTTGAAGTAAGCCAATTTGTTTACAAGAGCATGACGTATGCTATATGAAATTGATGGGCATAATTGTTACGAAATAAGCCTAAGTATGAGACAATTTCGTGAAGCATGCTAAGTGAATTAGATGAATGATCACATGTGAAAGACATGCATTAAATTGATTAAGACCACCTAGTAATTTAGTGTTATAATCTAGGTGTTGGTGGTTGTGGCAAAGAAGCATCGAGTAGTGGCACAAAGTGATCAACCATTTCTTAAGCCATAAAATGGGCACTACTTTATCATATCAAAATGGTTTTCTTAAATGTGTTAAAAAATAAAAAAATGATTGTTTGGTTTTGATTGATGAATCACCGTAAAATGTTTTGGTGCTTAATAATTGTGAATGATATCAATGCCACGAGCATTGAGGATGGATAAGGAGGAGGGCGAAGATTTAACCCTCTTGTTAATTGATCTTGGAAGGATAAGGAGGAGGGAGGAGTTGTAACCCTCATGTGTGATTGATATGAAATGCAAAAGGGTTATGTACCCTATGATGGTGAAAATGATCGTTTGATTATGAATGCACTACAAAAATGAGATGGACCAGTCCATTTGAGGAAATATTTTTGCATGCATAAGTAAGATTTCAATAAAACCCTTATGCTATGCTTGTGTGATAAAAGTGATTTTATCCTACTATTATGTATTGTTTTTGGGACAATGTGACCACTGAGTGCAACTGTGTACTCACCCCCTATACGTGTCTTTCCCTTCGTACAGGTACAAGGTGATGGCGATGGCGGTGGCGGTGGCGGCGACGTTGTGGTAAAAGTGGGAAGAAGATGGATAAATGTAATCTTTGTTTTAAATGTAATTTTTTGGGCTATTATTGGACCTAACCTCTTTCTTTGCATATTGATATTTTGGCATTTCTGTTTGAAATACTTGAAGTTCATTTGGTTTGTAAACCTATTCAAAGCTTATGCTAGAATTTCTCCTTGATGTTTGAATCTATTATGGCATGATCTATTTTGAATTCACATGGCATGTTCATTTAGCAATTTGATTGAGTTGATGCAAAAAGGGACTTTCTCTTCATACATAGTACCCACATAATTGTTTATGTTGATTATTGTTTCCAAGTCGTACTTGGCGTAAGACCCACGTGGAGTTCATTATTTGAACTCAAACATTATTCATCGTCTTCCATATTTTTAAATGCTAAACATTTTCTTATTTGCTTCCACTACTTTTGGTACTTCAATTGATATTTCCAAACCAGCCCTTTCAAATGTTGAACTTGAGTTTTTTCTCTAAAGAATTATGTGTTTTGCTTCTGCTATTTAAATGGTGACAAGATATTTTTAAAATCACTAAAATCCTTAGCATGCTTTGTTCGCACGTGGGACTGTTGCATAGGTCCGGTTTGGGGGTACTATAATAATTGAGCTATGGACATAATAGCAGAGTGAGATTTCCACAAGATCAACTATCCCAACACCAACAAGGAAACACGGTGGAGGTAAGAACGAATAGAACTTCACCACCAAGGGGAAATGCATCCTAAGAAAAATCCGCTCAGGAGTGCAACACCCCGACAACCGAGTCAGGATAATTGTTAAGGAAGAGCCTTCAGACTAACTCGTGAGCCCAAGATAGAAGACTCAGAGAACTTAATGGGTATTGACAAGACCTCTAATTTACCTTTCGTAATATTGATTTATACCGGAGCATCACATTATTTCATTTCTAAAGCATACGTTGAACATTTGAACTTATTGAATACAAAAAAGAGTATGCGCTAGAGGTAGTGATCCCACAGTAGAGACCGTTCCAATAAACCAGTATTTCCCAACTTAAGAAATCGAAATATGACCCAACATGGTTATGATTAATGATTCGAATGCAATGAAATTAATAGCAATCAATGTCATTTTGAATTAAATTGGATGACAAAACGCCGAACGGTACTTAATTATAAATAACGAAAGGTCATTTTTGTTGGAAACAAAAGAAATGATTGGGATTTCCACGGTATCAGTGGAATGAGAAGGATGACGTCATTCCGACACTTTATGCGATGAAAGAACTGAGGAAAGAGGAAAGAGGACATTCACGCCTACCTCGATTGGTTAGAAGGAGAAGAACATGAGGTAGACACAATACAAAATATACCGTTAGTATGTGTTACTAAATTCGTATTGATGAGAATCAAGGTGGTATAAAATTGAAGAATTTAATTAAGTCATCTCGACTTGATTAAATTATTAAAATTGTAATTTATGAGAGAGAAAGATGTATCAAGATGAGGAAAAGATAAAATTTGATTTGTCTTTATATATCTAAGATATTTATTAGATTTGATTTTTAGCTAAATTTGATTTGATTTCCTTGTTTGATTAGGATTAGATTTGATTTCCTAATTTGATTAGGATGAAGATTTATTTTCACCCTATAAATAGGGTTTGATACGTTCATTGTAATTCATTTTTCAGTTTAATAATATTCGTGAGTTTTATTCTCCAATTATTTGAACGATCTTGAATTTATGTTGAGTACCTTGAAATTCAATGTTGACTTATCAATCG
>JAPKLW010001339.1:0-48242 GCA_026898455.1 Plectranthus barbatus | reverse complement strand
CCTTTGAATTTGAAATCCTTCAAGTACCGTAGTCCAAATTGAATCTCCTACGACCCAAGAAGCAAATTGATCCAACAACGAAGGATATACGCGAAGACACCACCAATGGATTTGACTGTCTGATTGATTAGTCGAAATCAAAAACTCTATGGATGAATAGAATTTTCGAAAAGTTGATCTTTCAGAAATAAAGCATTAAACCTCACAAATTTTATTAAACTGAATCAAAATTGTTCCATACAAGACCTATATATAGGCAACTCAAATCCTAAACTAATAAGGAAACTAATTTCGAAAATTAAAGTAATAAAATTTGAAATTTAATTAAATTAGGCCTAAACATGTTAGCCCAAAATAACTGAACAAATTAAACTAAGCCCAATCATTACACATAATTAAATTAATAACTTTTGGGTCTTTGTTTAATTCTTCCAACACCATCGAGTCCTTGGAAATACTTGCAGCCCAAATGCCTTTAATCAATAAACTCAATCCAGCCCTCAAAGTCCTTGCTCGAGCTCTAGTCATCAGCCCACTCGGAATGTAGACTGGATCGTCTCTCACAGCTGCTACTTGGGCTCCATCAGAGGTGGAGGTATATCATGGAGAAGTGCGAAATAGAAGTGTATCACAGACTCCACCATGGAAGCTGAGTATATAGAAGCTTCAAAGGCTTCGAAAGAAATAATATGGCTTTGGAATCACTTTTTTGAGCTATATATAATTTTTAGCTTGCCTAAAGAAATCACAGTTTGCTTTGACAAAGCTGGTGCAGTGGCAAACTTAAGGAAACCTAGGACTCACAAGGCGATGAAAGGTTGAGGCCGATCACGTGGTAACCAAGTTGTAATAGCTAGATTAGAATAGACACACTTAATACTCTGATAAGACATCGTATAGTTCTTTGAGTATAAGTGAGAGATTGTTGGAATTGTACACATAAAAGCATTATGATTAAGTATATTGGAAAATAGTTACATGTTTCATATATTGGTTTTCATAATTCTCGTTGTTGGTCCCAAAATCAGAGAGCAAATATATACAGCGAAAGTATAAATATGTGTAGCTGAAGTAATAAATAGATAAACTTGCACTTGTTCTCCTAAATAGTTAGAACTTAGTTTAGGGTACTTGTAAAGATTAAGCTTAGGTCTGTCGTTCTTAGGTCAGTTTCACAGTATATAATCTTCAATACTTGGAGAAGTATAGTAGGTTTTGAAAGTCAGTTCGCGAAACTAAGCAAGACAGAAATATAAATGAAAGAAGCAAAGAATACAAGATAATTATAGTGGTTTGGATCTAAAAATCCTACATCCACTCTTCAGAACCAAAGTCTAGATAATCACTAAGTAAATACAAGCCTCTTTATGATCTATACACAACCCGTTAGCACCTCTGTCCTTTGGCCTGCTGTGGTCACTCGCCTAGGAACTTCTTGTACACTTAGTCTTCAGGTTGAAGTGAAGACAACACCTTGCAACCTTCTTCCTGGTGGTTGAATTTTTACTGTTCTTCCCAGAACTCAGGTGGTTGGCATAAGCCCATGAGAATCAGAATCCCAGAGTAGGAAACTAACTGCTATGAATATATCTCAGAAATATATATTCACCATAGAGTAGCTTCAGCTATAAAGCTTCAACCTCGTGCTAATAAGAAGTAGCATAGAGTAATAACTTGAGTCAGGAACTCAAGTCTAGTGTATGAAACACGAAAACTCATAGAGTTTAGGTAGAGAGACGGTTTTGATAAATGCCCATAGTCGTGTGAGGATTCTCAGAATTCATAACTGTTTAAGGTTGAAGGGCATACCTATTTATAGAGAGATCCTTGAGAATTTTGAAATTCTTCCCGTTGGTACATTAATCCAGTCGTTAGACTCTTGGAAGATGTATCCCAATCATAGCTCATACTCTAGGTCTGCTCTGCTTTGCTCTGCCCTGTCGTGTTAGTGTACTTTTCATTAACCTTGCGTCGGACTGAGTTTCAGTATGAGGAATCCAAGTTTGGGTATCCTTGTACTGACTTTAACTTAGGCATGTAAATGCAAAAGTCTAACCGAGCTTCGATGACTTCGAATAGCTCGTGCTTTAAAGGTTGAGGCTCTTATACTGACTTCCCATAGTTAGTATAGCTAGCCCTCATACTGACTTCTAATAATCAATATGGCTAACCCTCATACTGACATCTACTAATCAGTATGGAAAACCTTCATACTGAAATCTCCTAGTCAGTATGGAAAACGCCCTCATACTGACATCTCCTATTCAGTATGGGAAGGCCCTCTCTTAGTCAGTATGGGAAGACCCTATGCTGAGTACCCAAGCTCAGTCCTGGTCAAGGCCATACTTGGTGAGAACCAAGTTTCAAGGCGTATGCTTTGTCAGTTCTCGAGCATCTCCTATGCTCAGTCTTCAGCCACTAAGTTCTATTACAACTCAATTAATCCTATACAAGGATTACAGTTTTTGAACTCTAGAAACTGAAAAACTGACTAAGATGGCTTTTACAAACTTTGACCCACCAAAACATAAAAAAGTTAGGAAGGATTTCTCTAGCAAAAATTTTAACAATTTCCCCCTTTTTGGTGTGGTCAAATCGATCTTTATCCTAAGCTGATGAGGAGTGGATAACTTTAGAGTTTTTACAGATTTTGACAATTAGTCACATAAACTCAGAAAAGTTCCTCCTCAAATTCAGCTTTCTACTTAAGATCTTCTCCTTAAAGATTTGGAGAGATATTGCTCGATTGATTTTTCAATTCAGTTTAGAGAAATTTTAATCTTAGGTATGAGAGAGTTAGAAGCCTGCTGATTACAATAGCATGTCTAAGTTCAGCTATGAAGAATGAAGACTTTTGAATGAAGACTTTTGTTGGACAAAAAGAGATTGTCATCAACAAGTCATTTTATCCTTTAATATTTTTCATTACAAGTACATGGATAAACTAACTAAAACAAACTTATACAGAACTATTACAAGTCTATACTAGGCTGCTTCCGGTCTTCATGTTCTTCAAACTGGCTGCTGATGTAGCCTGTGCAATGAGGGAAGCTAGTTTGATATTTTGACCAGCTTCCCAAGGATTCCCTCATGCCGGCTTTTAGTAGCAATTAGGAGGTAGTGCTACTAAGAACTTTATGGGAAGGAAAGATCAAATATTCTTCTTCCCACCTCCCGACTTCATCTTTATTATCCCGTCTCTTCTTTATGAGATAAGAGATGTAACAAAGAAGTTCTCTGAGTGGACATGCCCCGTTGCTGGCATGTCACCCTCCCTTGAGCAGTGAGCTTTGTGGTTTGTAGAATGAGACGACAACGGTAGAAGATTTCTTCTGCTCCTTCTACAACCTTTTTTCCCTACTCACGCTCATGATTCTGATGACTTCTGCACGTTCCATTCTTCTTTTCCCCTTCTTTGACCGCACCCAAAAGGGTAGCGAGACTAAGTCCGGTGGCTTGGGCTCCTTTGCCATAGTGCCATATCAAAGGGTGATAGAAAATGAAACTGAATTATAAACTCAGAAGGAAGGGTTCGACAGTGAAGAAAGGAGATTTTCTTCAAGAGAAATAGAATGAACCCTATTTAAAGCAGAGAGAATAGTCAATTAAGAATAATAAATGTATCGTAAAACCTATCGGTTTCTTGAATCTCGGCGACGGTTGGGATGCGTGGCCTTGCAAAATGCGCTGGAAGATTTAACTGAAGCATCGTGGGAAGCAATATAATCCACTTGTCAAATGCTGATTTATCAATGCAAGATACGCATTTATAGCATTGTAACCGATGCAATTACTCTTGGAAATCAAAATCCTGCCTTTCAATTTTTTATATTGACTAAGAGTCAGTTTCTAAACTGAGAGTTGGAACTCAGTTTAATTCTGCATCCGTCCTTCAAAATATTCTAATTATTGAAACCAAAACTTTGTTTTCTTCAGCATGTCAGTATGATCCACTGAGTATTCATCCTTCATGTAGAAACTTAGTTCAAGGCAAGTTTCTTCTTATATTTTGAATGACTCTTCTGGAGATGATCTTTTCAGCCATTGGCTAGGTGCAGAACTTCATACTGTATTGCGTGGACACCAGTTGAAAGGATTTTCTTCAAGGATTGAATAAGTATGAAGTCTCTATGTTGAGAAATACGTCAAGTCATCAAAACTAAGAGTCGGAACTCAGTTTTAATTAGCAACAGATCGACCTTCCACGAACTTACTTCATCGATCTTTCCTTTTGATGAAGTCTGGCAGTGACACCATATACGGATAAGAGAATAAAAGCAGAACTGAGAGCTGGGACTCAGTTTTATTCCCATTTTATTCTTCTTCTAGCATGATCTCATTGATTTCCAAAAAACCAAGTTTGATGCACAACTCCTTGAATGTTGTCTCTCGAAGTGGTTTGGTGAAGATGTCTGCCAATTGATTTTTAGTTTGGATGTACTCTACGGACACGTCCTTCTTCTAGACATGATCTCTTATGAAATGGTGCCTTATGTCGATTCCTTCATATTGAGCATACCCTTTTGCTACTAGCCTTGCTTTATTCCTTACTATGTTGCCTGTCTCATCTCTCTGGTTCTTGAAGACCCATTTGGTGCCTATATCTGATTGATGAGTTGTTCGATCCACCAAGTACCATACTTCATTTCTTTTTAACTCAGAAAGCTCCTCTTGCATAGCATTGATCCAGTCAGTTCATTTTAGAGCATCCGAGATATTCGTTTGTTCTGATTGTTTAGAGATAAGGCAAGTAAGCAATGTGCTTCCTTGTCTCGTGCGAACAGAGTTAGCAATGTTGTCTAGCACGGCCTCCTCAGGATGATTTCTCAACCATTTCGACTTCAGGAGTTGAGTAACTTCAAGCGGTTGAACAAATACTCCAGGATACTCAGTACCATCTGCTACCGATACTCGAACTTAAACTAAGGTTGATTCCAAAATGGCTAGATCGTCTGGAACAGGAAATTGAGTTGCACCATTCGGATTTGAATCCTCTTCTCCAATAGTGACTTCACCTGAATGTGTTCCTTGATCTTCTTGATTCACTGCTAGCTGAACTGCTTCAGAATGATCATCTTCATCTTCTGGTAAGTCAGCTGGGGCAGGCAACTCAGTTTTAGTTTGGCCACCAAACAGAGATTTGTCTTGATCTCCTGAGGTTTCCCCTCGATTGATGCCTGCGGCTATTGTTAGTGAATCAATAACCTCAGCAAGATTGGTTGCATCACCGGCCTTGTCCTCTGAAGTACTTGAATGATCATTCACTGATCTAGCCCGAGAAACTTTGTTAGAATTATCTTTATCTGAACAGAGTTTCTCACTGCTATGATTGATCTCATGATCACCAAGTTCCAGGTCCTTTAAGGTCCTGCGCACTAAAATAGACTCATCAAACACAACAGTGCATGTTACTTCCACAAGTTCGATGGTCTTGTTCAGTACTCTATATCCCTTGTATGAAGGTTGTCCATATCCAAGGAACACACCTTCATCTGCCTTGGGACTTGATGTATTCAACTTAGACTTTCCATTATTATGGATGTAACATGGAGAACCAAAAGTACAAAGATGAGCTATAGAAGGCTTACAACCATTGTAGACTTCGTACGGGGTTTTGTGATGGCGACTTTTGATAGTGCTTCTATTATGAGTATAGCACGTCGTCATCAAGGTTTCTCCCCAGTAGCCTTCCATTAAGTCAGCTTCAGCAAGCATAGTCCTTACTGCCTCTTTGAGTGTTCTAATTTTTTGCTCGGGCAGGCTATTATGTTGTGCCGTTCTCGGTGCTGACTTCTCATAAGCAATGCCAGCATCAGCACAGAAATCCATCAGAGGACCGTTGCAAAACTCAGTCCCGTTATCTGATCTGATTCTCTTCGCGATGACTCCCTTGCTGTTTTACACTTGAAAAATGAGCTCTGGAAGCTGAATCTTCACTTCGTCCTTGCTCTTTAGTAGCCTCACCCATATGTATCTCGAGTAGTCATCTAGTACAATGAGAGTGTACCGCTTTTATCCAATTATAGGTGGCGTGACAGGTCCAAATAGATCCATGTGCAATAGCTCAAGGATTCTTTTTGTGCTTGCTGTGATGGCTTAATTCTTGAATGAATCTCTAGTTTGCTTTCCCATCATGCATGCTCTGTATACACCTTCTTCTTTCTTGAGCCTAGCTTGTGGTAGGCCTTCCACAAGTTTGTGCTTCAATAAGTGTCTGATTGATTGGAAATTTAGATGGCTAAGCCTCTTATGCTATAGCCAGTGGACTTCTTCTTGGGATGAGCTTGTTGCGACAAGGCATGTGCCAGGCATTCCGCTCTCCCAATCAACAAAGTAGAGACTTCCTTTCTTTATTGCTTTGAGCACAGTCTCATTGGAGTCTTTGTTGTTGATCTAGCAATCTTTCTCGGAAAAATTCACCTCATATCTGGATTGAATAAGCTGACTGACGCTTAGCAAGTTGTAATTGAGGTTAGTGACTAAGGATACTTTGTTGATGATGATTCCAATGTGCTCTAAGCATCATTTGCCGATTACTCTCCCCTTTGAGTCGTCTCCAAAACTGACTAGAGGTCCTTTTAACATCTTCAAATTTGAAAGGAGATCTCTTTCTCTGGTCATGTGTGCTGAACACCCATTGTCCAAAATCTAAGTTCTTTTCTTCATCTTGAGCTGACTTTGGTGACCTTGTACCTGCATAACATATAAGGTTAGACAAAGGTATCCCTGTTTCTGCGGGTCCTACAGGGTTAGTCTTATGGATTCATCCTTTGGGAATCCATACTTGTTTCACCTTGAATCTAGGTTTTAGAAATTCCTCTTCCTTTTGAGATAATGAATGTTATTTCTATGCATGTGGGAAGGAATAGAGTGTGGGTATGTGAAACTTTTCCAAAAGCTGAACTTCTCGAAACTGAGTTTCCTGGAGCTGACGTCTTAGAAGTTAAGTTTCTTAAAACTAAATTTCATTGTGGTTCTCGGAAACCTAGTCCGGGGTAAGAAGTTTTCCTAGCCTTAGATATGAAAGGGTGATAGGTTCTAACCACATATAGGTGTTCCTCATATACGGATGAGTTCTCGTCTCATAAGAATTATGAGTAGGGAACCTCGGATTTCTATAATCCGAAAATGATACTGACTTTTTGTAAAGTTCAGTCCTAGCTATTGAAGTGGGTTTCCTTGCATTAGGAACATTTTGCTTGACCAACTTCTTAGGCATTGTAGTTTTATCTCAGGTTTCTTTGACTTGTAAGTCAAGTTATTTTCAAGCCTGGGTACTGGAGTCAGTTTTGAAGCTGACTTGTTCCCTTTGCCCTGATTAGCCATTAAGGAGGCCTTGTCCAAACTAACTACTCCTTTGCCTAACAGCTTAACTTCTAAACTAGAATCTTTCTTAAAATGGTGATAGGAAATATTTCTAGTTTCAGTAGTTGATGCATGATTACTCGAAACATTTTTTGAAAAACATAATCCTGAGTTATCAGATAGATCTCTCTGTAAACATAGGGCTACTGAACTTTACTAGTGGTAGAATAAAGTGAGCAGATAAGTTTTAGATCACTAGCAATTTCCAATTTATGATATTCGCATTCTTCAAAAAGAGATTTATAAGATTCAAGTAAATTAGAATGCTCCTCCCTAAGCTTGGCTAGCTCATCACTTCCTTGGATCTCCTCAGTCAGTTTTGAAAGGTTTGGTGAGTCATTCTCGCCGGCTGAAACATTTTTCAATTCATAAAACTCAGAGAATTCTTTATTTACAACTTTGAGGGTAACATCCTCTGAATAAGAGCAATAATATTCGGAGGCCTTTTCAATGCATGCTATAGGAATAGAAACTGAGTTAGAAATATATACCAAGTTTTGTGACTCAGCTCCAATTCTTTCTTCTTTGGATTATAACGCTCCTTCTTCTCCAAGATTGGCCATCAACACCCGGAATGCTTCCTCTACGGCCTCATCATCCAAAGTGTAGTAGCCATCATCATTGTCTGAAAAGTACGGCACTTCATTTCTAGATAGCATGGCCTTTGCAACAGCTCTAAAAGATTTCTTCTCGAATACCCTTTTCAGGCGTTCTCTCCTCTCTGGATACCAGGGGGCACTCATACTTGAGGTGATCTGGAGAGTTGCCCTCTAAGCATGCCTTGGGACGTGTCTTGCTAAATTTTTTTTCACTGGGTTGTGAACCTTCCTTCTTGGCTTTAGTTTTCTTAAGAAGCTTTGTCAGCTTCTTCATTTGCTCCTCAAGCTCTTCGATTGAGCTCTCTTCCTCCTTTTTTGGGTCGGAAGGTGATGGTGTTGACTTTGATGTAGACGTCTCTCCAGATGATCTGTTAGCTTGGTAAGGCTTCTGAGGCCTTCTCTCAAATTCCCTTTTTGCGAAAAAGACAACATTTTCTTGGGGATGAGTGCTGACATTCTGCACAACTTCATTCCTATTTGCCATTAATATGTCACACTTGTGAGCTTGTAGCTGGGCGAACACGTCCTTTGTCGTCATCTTGGAGAGATCCTTCTCTTTAAGCTGGTAACTTTGACTAACCAATACTCATTGGGCATCTTGGAGAGAATCTTCGCGTTCATATCTGCAATCTCATATGTTATCCCCAAGTTTTTTAATTCATAGATAATAGCATCAAATCTAGCTTCCATAGATTTTACATATTCACCGGAAAGCATTTGGAATGACTCATACTTAATTACGCAATTTTGAAGCTTGTTTCGCTTCATCTTATCAGTCTCTTGGCATTGTTGTAGGCAAGGGCTTTGACAACCAGTGACTCTGGTAAGGATTGAAGAATAAGCTCCATGGCCACTGAATCCAGCTGAAAATGAATTATGTCCTCATTCATCCACTCCGCATGAGGTTTGTCTACTATCTTTGGGCCTCCTACTCCTCCGAGCTGAGTGTTTACTTTGGTGATCTTCAGTGGTTCGGTGGATAGAACCTCAATCATCTCCGGATAAACGTTCTTCAGTATTATCAGAGAGCACTTCTTCCATATATCAATATTTTCTGAGGATTCCTTTGGAAGCTTCGTAATGTGTGCCATTTCTGCATACCTAAGATTTTAATACACAAACAAAAAATTCAATGCAAGGAACAGAGATCTGGTCCTAAGCGACTCAACACAACCTTGGTCTGTAAGAACCTTTGCGCATGATACCACTTGTTGGACCCCGAATCAGAGAGCAAATATATGCAGCAGAAGTATAAATATGTGCAACAGAAGTAATAAATAGATAAACTTGCACTTGTTCTCCTAAATAGTTAGAACTTAGTTTAGGGTACTTGAAAAGATTAAGCTTAGGTTTGTCGTTCTTAGTAGTATATACTCTTCAATACTTGAAGAAGTATTGAAAATCAGTTCGTGTAACTAAGCAAGACAAAAATATAAATGAAAGTAGTAAAGAACACAAGATATTTATAGTGGTTTGATAAGCTCATTATTTCACTCACTTATCTATATTATTTTCCTACTATTTATGTAGATTTATTGAGTTTATATATATATTTTATGCATGAGTCAATATTAGGTGGTGTTAGGCGTATTTTGATGTTTATGCAAGTTTTAGGCCTAAATTCACGAGAAATCCATTCCGGAAGCAGTGACGTGTAAGAGTAGCAGTGAAGATTTCTTTCACAAGAGGAATTCAAGCTATTGGTGCATGGCAATGGATGATGCTTTTAGTTAGCTCTCCAACGCAACTGGAATCGGGTCAATCGGAGTTCGGGAGAGGAAGTTATGGCCAAAACCGTGAGACCGCGCAGATGGGGCGAGAAGCTACGTCGACAGATGCCAAACAACATCGATCGACGAGAACCAGGAAGCCACATCGATCGACGTGGATCAGCCACGATCGACGTGGACCTGCTGGCGCGGGAAATTAGCTGAATTCGAGATTTTTCATATCTTTAGCCCTAGATTTGATTTGATACACCTCCACCTCTATATATAACTTTGTAAATTCGATTTTTCAGAAGCCCCAATCATTCCCAATCATGTTTTATTCCAGTTTTCAGATTTTGAGAGATTCAAAGAGTTTTAGAGTTTATGTTTGAAGACGAATTTTTGTGGGAAGACATTCAGACCCAAGTTTTTATGCAATTCAGGTTTTATCTTTCTATGATGAATATTACTCTGAATATGTGTAACTAATCTCTTCCTCAGATTCTAGGGTTTCGAATTATCAATGTATACATGTTTGATTAATTGAATTATTTTCCCTTTCCCTTCGTAGTTTGTAAAATCTGTGCTTATTCATAATCTTGATTTGCTGATCACATCTTAGGATTATCTAGTTGATTACTTGAGACGTAACTGTGATAGTTTTCAATGGAAAGAGATTCTCATAATATAATCCGATTTCTTGTCGTAACTGAAGGAGATCGATTGTAGGGATAAATCTGTAGATTTTTGGAGTTAGTTAATTTATCTTGAGACCGAGCGGAGATAGGTAATTAATTATTCTACTTTATGAATTGTCAAACAAAGAAGTTCATAATATTTTTCTGATGTTTCACTACGAAGAGGAATTAAAATTGGGAATTAATCAATTCATTCATCCATGTCATACTTGATAGGTAGATATCCCTGGAATCTGTGCTCCTCTTATTTGAATCCAAAAGCCTATTAATTTCCTGTTTAATTTTCATTAGCAAGTATTGCGATTTTCAAAACAACCAAAACTTTTTAATTGATTTTCCTGACCAGTATTTTGAGAACTTACGATTTAGTACTTAAGGTTTTTCGTTGCTTCATTCCCCTGGATCGATAACTTTAGGGTTTACAAATTTATTTGCCACTATTTCTATAATTAATCTGTAGAAATTACAGTGATCATGGTTCGGATCTAAAAATCCTACATCCACTCTTGAGACCCAAATTCTAGATAAATTACTAAGTAAATACAAGCCTCTTTACGATCTATACACAACCCGTAGGCACCTCCGTCCTTTGGCCTGCTGTGGTCACTCGCCTACGAACTCCTTGTACACTTAGTCTTCAGGTTGAAGTGAGGACGACACCCCCACAACCTTCTTCCTGGTGGTTGAATTTTTACTGTTCTTCCCAGAACTCAGGTGGATGGCATAAGCCCGTGAGAATCAAAATCCCTGAGTAGGAAACTGACTGCTATGAATGTATCTCAGAAATATATATTAACAAAGAGTAGCTTCAGCCTCGTGCTAAGAAGAAGTAGCACTGAGTAATAACTTGAGTCAAGAACTCAAGTCTCGTGTATGAAATATAGAAACTCCGCGAGTTTAGGTAGAGAAACGACTTTGATAAATGCCCTTATTGTGTGAGGATTCTCAAAATTCATAACCGTTTATTAAGGGATCCTTGAGCATTTTGAAATTCTTCCCGTTGGACACATTAATATAGTCGTTAGACTCATGGAAGATGTGATCCAATCATAACCCACACTTTAGGTCTGCTCTGCTCTGCTGTATCAGTGTACTTTTCACTAACTTTGCGTCAGACTATGTTTCGGTCTGAGGAATCAAAGAAAACAGGTCCACACTCCACAACCCTCAAAACAAACCAAAGAGAAGGCATAATATGACCTACCAGTTGTTCGTTAAAATGACAACCTAGAATCAAATTGAGCACTTAAAACCAGGACATTGATTGCAAAAAGCGAGAGATTCCACAAGCAAAGGCAGTATATAAGCAAAAGAATACCAACAAAATATCCACCCAGCAAGATAGCTAAAGCAATCAAACAGCATGACCCTCAAATCAGATAATTTAAGACAAGATGACACGGCAATAAGAACAAAGAGACTCCGCAATCTTCAACAAAAAAAGCCCAAACTCGAAAAGCAAGCTAGCAGACTAAAATGCAAACATATAGTCTCAAACCAAGGGAGAAGATAAACAAAATAGACATGAACACCCTAGTTTATAAGAGCTAAGCAACTAAACATTCAATAATACAAGGGCGGACTACAATTAAGATAATGCCCAAGGACGAAAGATATAACTCCCACAGAAACAGCAAAAGAGATAATTCAGCAATACAAAGGAGTCGAAGTATTGCCTCCACACTGAAAAAAGCAAAAACTCACTTATAGGTATGGATCATATTTCAGTCACCCAGAGATAAACACCACCTTACCACTCGAGATATACATGCAAGGTTGCACAGATATGAAAATGGCAGTCTCCAAAGGTCAGTGATTCACACATCTATTGATTAAGTCCTCAGTTCCCTGCAAAGGAAAGAACAAGGGAAGAAAAAAGAGGGGGGTTAGTGAAATTCGAGAAACAGTCAAGCCAAGATCCGCCAAAGCCAATTCGAGTCGTCGGAGGGGGATCGAAGTGGTTAGTGAAATTCTAGAAACAGTCAAGCCAAGAGCTGCCAAAGCCAATGCGAGTCACAGGAGGGGGATCGGAATTGAGATACAAGATTCTCTGGGACTCAAATAATTTGCTAATAGAGGTTGGTCAATCCAAAATACACGGTTCCTGCACATATAAACCTCAGAAATACCAAAAAGGGGAGGGACTATTAGTAAAATGCTCGACACAATTGAGAAAGGAACCACCGGAACAGGGAGAGCTAGCCGGAGAAAGCAACGTCGGGGACGATTTGAAGAGCCCGCGAATGTGAACAGTCACTCTCTCAAAAACAGAAAACCCTACGTCCCAAATAACAGTGATGGCGGCTGGTTCAGGGACGCGCAATTTAGGGTTGCAGCGCACACATGGATATTGCTATTATTGTCTTTATGCATTTTTAGATACCAATAGACAACGGTTTAGGCTTTAATCGCTCTGCGATAACGATTTCAAGTTTAAACTGTTCTCTATTAACCGTTGTATTTCTGCATTTTTCTTGTAGTGGTGAGTCAGCATTAATTTCTTTGGTGAAACTCAATTAATATTTTATTAATTAATTATTTTATGGGTTGAACATGAGAATCAATTAATAGTAGGGTCCGCATTATTATTTGTATTTGATCTCTAATTTGGCCCTCACACTGCTATGAGGTCATTAGGATTAAGATTTAGATTTTCTAACCCTAATTCTATATAAGACCTTCTTCTCTCGGTTCTACATTCAACATACAATACACTTTTGATTGAATGGAGAGAAGAGATTGGTGGCGGTGGCTCCATTGAGGAACAAAGATTTCTTTTGGATTTAGTGCAACTCGGTAGCGTATCCTAACTAGATTTCAGAGGAGCAAGGGAACAAATTAGAAGATCAAATTTGTAGGAACACCAATCTTAGCAAATCTCAAAGGAATAAATTGTTGGAGTTCAAGTATTCTTACGCAATTAAATATTAGTGGCATGCTTAGGATTGCCTAGTTTATTTAGTCCAATTATTTTTATAGACATCCTTAGAACGATCCATTGGATAGAAAAAATAATAAAAGATGGAATAACAGGATTTCGATCGAAATCAAAGGATTTTAGTTAAGATTTATCTCTAAAATTCTATCTTTCACATCACACGATTTCACAAGATTTAGGGTGATTTGGTTGTAATTTTTGTAATGGATGAGGATTAATTGAATTCTATCTTCTTTCACTACTACAATTTTTGTTTTTCCTGACACTCTTTTCCTCACACTCCTAAAAAATGTTGTAATATTATATATATCATAACACTTGTCATGAAAAAGTAATATTAATATTTAATAAATAATTATTTTAATCAACAAACAATATTAGGATTTTAAAAGTATTTTACACGACACAAGATATTAAGTGTCAATAAAAATATCCTTCCAAAATGAAAACTATTCAAGTTTTTGGTGTAAATAATTTCCCTCCCTTATTTGATCCACCAATGTATTGTTAGGGAAAAGAAATTAAAAAAATAGAAAAAACAAATTCAAAAATAAATGGGGGAGAAGTTAATGGTGTTACGCTGCTCTCCGTCTCATCCTTCCCCTCGCCCGTCGCCGTTATTGCAATACCGCCCGCCCCTCGCCATTATCCCTTTCATCCTTCCCCTCATTGCAAGCCACTCGCCATTATCACTATGACGTCGTTCGCCCCTCGCCATTATCCCTATGACGTCGTTCTCTCTTGCATCATCGCTATGTCTTTTGCCAGTATTTTATCTCACGCTACCGAGCTTGTGCGCGAACGCAACCGCCTAATGGCAAAATGACAGGTACAGTGACCAAACTTGTGTTAGACTCCAAAGTTGATGGAAGAATGAGGAGAATTCACTTTTTCGTTAAATATTATTTGCAGTTTTCAACATGTTACTATGCTATGATATTGAAGTTAATTAAGCCCTTGCATATTTGGGTAATTACACTATTGTTTTCATGGAATTTTATTCTGTGATATGAAATGGACGGGGATGATTATAGTGTTCAATGTAATACTTCAGGTCTGCAGATAATAGGGTTTGCATGTTTGATCGTCACAGTCTAACTTCCAATGGAATTGGATCTCCTGTCCATAAATTTGAAGGTCATAGTGCAATTGTGCTTTGTGTATAGGTATATATATCTTTGATTGTATCATATCTTACTTTCACCATGAATAGCTGATATGGTTTTATTTGTTAGTATAACTAATATTTGCATATCCTAGTGGTCACCTGACAAATGCTCTGTGTTTGGGAGCTCAACGAATGATGGCTTGCTAAATATCTGGGACTACGAGAAGGTAGGATTTTGGTGGTTTTGTCTAGTATAAATACAAACTGTAATCTTGTATGCATTATTGTGTGTATATGCTCTGATTTATTGATGTAACAAAGGGGATTTCTTCCTAATTCTTTATCACAGAACTGTTTCTTATTCTTAATTTGCTCTTTTCTTGATATTTGCAATGCCATTTATCTTGGCACAGGTTGGTCAAAAGGAGGAAACTCAGTCCAAATCTCCTAGCACTCCAGCAGGGTTGTTTTTCCAACACGTGGGGCACAGGTGAATGCCCTGTCTGTTGAGATATAATTATAGTGGTAGAAAACTTTCACTGAATGACATATAGAGATGCTTGAAGCATTGCCCGAGTTTCTTCTGGGATAGAAAATTAAGGGGAAGATTTTATGATATAAAAATTTGAAAAAATGATGGTTGTTGATGTAGAGGGAAAGAAATCTAATTGGCCCTAGAAATGTTAGATGTGTTTTTGCTCTACTGGGCTGGGTTCTAAATCTGACTACTATATCCTCCTTAGTTAGTGCTTTTGAAGTATCCATTGAAATCTCTCTGCCCGGTTTCCATCAAAACTTATGTGTTTGCAGCTATGGCGTATGATTGGGCGCGCCAAGGCTACTAGTTGATGGAATGAGACATTGCATGGCTATATTTGTAGGGAATACTGCTTCTAGCATGCAACCTATTAACATTAACTTTGTAAGATGTTACTCACCATAAATCATCAAAATGGTTTATCATTCTCTGGTAGGCTTTGATTCAATACAATAATTTCATACAAATATATATGCTCTGTTCAAGGATCAATCGAAGTCTGATGATATTCTGAAAGAAGCTTTTCATGTAAGATTTTAGAATCGTCGATCTTGTAATCACAATAATTATTAGTACTCTTGACTTAAATTCCCATTGTACAGACTCATGTACTGCTTGACCTCATTCAGTCCTCCAATTAGATCCAGTGATCCTCAAGAAAATAATTTTGTTATTAGTTAAATCTTGCCTTTGTGTTAACTAATTAGTAATGTAATGTTGCATTATTGTTTTTCTTAACAGACTTCAATTTACATTGAGGAATGATGATGATATTTGCAAAATGGCAGAAAGAGTGATGGAGAAAGTTGTTCGTCGTTTATTAGTAGTTTTAATACTTTATTGATAGAAGTCTAGCAATTGTTAGCGACTCTTTCGATTTATATTGATTGAGTTCGATACTTTTCTTTTTGATGAATAACTAATAAAGTTTGTTGAATACATTATTAAATATATTTATGAGCATTGTGTAGTTTAGTTTCTGAATATATTACATAATTTTTTTTATGATTGCTTATTTTATTTATTGGTGCTTATTATAATTAGGATACAAAATATCAATTTAATGAGTAAAATAATTAAATTATTTTTTTATCCATGCATATAAGTATTTCTACTCACAAAACGTAGTGTTAGCAAACATAATTCAACTCATCAAATTAGTATGTGCAATAATATGTCTTTACTCACAGTGCAAGATTGTAATTTTAAATTCATTTTGCCAACACATAAATATGTCAGAATATATTAATTATCATGACACTACTACTGTTGTAACAAGACTTCATTCTATAGTGACACCTTTTTTTACAACAGGATGTAATAGTGTCAGTATAGTAGTGACATGTGTCACCACAGGTTTAATTTAATGACAGGTAACCATGTGGGAACAACCCTATTTTGTAGTAGTGTTTCTATGACAATTACATGACTAAGTGTTAAAACTAATTAACTGCATGTTTGAACACTATGTGTTTTGATTCAATGTAAATTTATTAGTAGCCTTGAAGCATGATTGATTGATGTGATTTTAGCATTGTATAATTGTTAGATCCGGACCTAGAAGCGAAGATTTGCATATATGGGTTAAGGATTCACTAATCTTTTGGGATTTCCTTAGATCTAGATCATAGTTGATCAACATCTTAGGTAATCATCGTTATAATCACCGGTACTAAGGGATTTTAGCACTTCTAGTTGAATCAACCATTGCATGTTACACTTAAATTGGTTTGTAGAGATCTCTTGTATCATCCTTTCATCGTTTGCACCAATGAACAATAGATCTCCTCTCTTCTACTGCTAGAACATCATTTGTCTTGATCTCTCTATTTGGTTTGTTATTTTGTTTTCATAGTTACAATTGTTAAATTTTTCCTAGTTGATGATTTCTCACATAGATATTAAAAATTAAAGTGCTTGTTATTACTCAATTTGTGAGCAAATTAAATTCTTCGTGATCAATAATTTTATTTGCTCTTTCTCATTCTCAATTAAGTACTTATTGTGAAAAGAATTTGTTACATTTACAAAATCGTGCACCAGACCGTAGGATCAATGAGTGAAGACATACTTCAAGGACCCTGAACAATACCGAGGGCACTTAAAGTCATGTTTTTGCAGATATTTTAAAAGCCCTAGATTTACGATCAAGGTTGAGGGCCTTGGAAGTCCTCCCATGCTTCTCCTCAGAAAGTTGAACACACTGAAGGGGCCCAGCGAAAAATATGGTAGGCTCGCGGAGGAAGTACAAAAAGATGCAAAACTTAGCGTGACTCATACTTAGGGGGGCAGAACAATCAATCCTAAGCGGATGGCTCATGCTATCAAGAAGTAATAGTTCGGTGGAATAGGAGTGGGTATCTAGCCATTTATTTGGCGAAGACTCACTAAAACCTAAGTCTTGATAAAGTAAGTAGGTGGCAAGCATTGATATAACACCACTCGATAGGAGATACTTGTCCTGGGGCCAAATGATAAATATCAAGGATACTAAATAAGAAAGGATGAAGGGGTAACCTCACTCCATATATATCTAAAACATATAGTAGAGAAAGCGACATAATTTTCGGGAGGACAGTGACACCTATCATTGGGGCCTAAAATAATATAGTTAAAAGTTGAATGGTCCATAGAATATCTCCTACATAACCCCTGCGGTAATTGACGAACATGTGTGGATTAGTTATCCATCTAGTGATGCCTCGTAGGCAGTTAAGTAAGTTCATTGTTCAGGCGAGAGAGTTGGCTTGCTGTTAGGAAGTATTCCTACCAAATTATTAATTTGATGTGTCAAAAGAATGTATAAAAATTATCATTTGAAGTGTCTCTAGATTAGCATAAGTCCGTACAAACTTGTAGTATCCTATTAGGATGTCTATCGAGTTGTAATGGAGCTAACGGAGCTGATCAAGACAAACTGGATCGGAATCTTAATCACCAGTTTGGAACGCGTGAAGGGTTAGAAGAAACTCAATCCCAATTTGAAACTAACAAATCAAAGAAACTGGTCGAAAACACCAGCTTGGCTCTTCTTCAATTTACAAGACCAGTTTCCACTCACACATAGAGACAAAGAGAATAAGTCAAGGAAATCATTAAAGATCAGACTTTAAGAATAGAGTTTTCTTAAAGACTGAAGTTATGTTAACTAGTTCAGATTCCTCGGACTAGCAAAGATGTTCTGACACAAATGCAGCATGTCGACATCCTGTGTCAGGAAAGGCTGAAACAGATGCAAAACTTCAGAATAGCACCCTGCTCCTGTTAGAAAAAGAGACGTCTCAGATTAGACAATGCTCAATCCGTCTCTAAACGGCTACAAATTTAAAACACTCATACCTCGTCTATAAATAGAAAAAGCGCTCAGAGTGATAAAAAATAGAAACTTGAAGAGAGCAACGATACTCTGTGCAAGTGAAAACTCGAAGTGTTTCTATCATCAAGGCTAAAACTTAGCCAACCGTGTGTCATCTTTTGAACACGAGACTCATAGCTTTCCAAGAAAGAACACAACAATCATTGTATATCTCCGGCAGTGATTATCACGGGCGTCTAGCCAACCAGTTCGATAGTTAGGGAAGAACTATAAAACTCTCAACATCTAGAGGAGGAGGTTGCGTGGTATGGCCACACTCCCATTTCGCGAACCCGAAGGAACCAGAGGCCTGGACGAGTGAGCTAGTGGACTGGTAGACATTGGCATCTACGAGCTAGCGATAGTTCGCGAGACCATCTTGCAACTGAGGCTTAGTGAATTTCTAGACCTTGGTCTGAAGAGAGGACGTCCGAACCTCCATAAATCTTTTTCTCTTTCTGCTTTTTACTATCTTACAAGGATTATAAAACTCAACACATTCTAGTGTTGTAGTATACTCGAACTGAACCTAAAATTCTAACTTGCTAACAATCTGTTTTACAGAAATACAAACTGGTCAAGAACCACAAACTAACCACTTGTTTGTGAGTGCAAGTTTTTCTTAAAATTTTTGTTATGCATCAAACTTACTTTGATCTCAGGACCAACACTCGCGCACAGTTAATGAGAGGACAACGAAGTAGATTCAGACCCGGAACCAGATTTTGAAGAGGACACAGAAGATGATGAAGCAGTTCTATCGGCGGACATGTCTAAAAGAAAAGCAAAGGGGAAAAAGACAAAGGAAGAATACTGACTTGAGTACGTATAAGACGAACCTAACTCCTAAATTGCTAAACAAAATCGAAGGAAATGCGACGAAGGTAGAAGTAAAAATGAAACTTTACAGCAGCTATTTATAGATACCAAACGACACTTCGCAATGACATCATCAAGGCGAATAAAAAATTGGCACCTGTCACTACTTCTCCCCTACTAAAGTAAATATTCTCAAGTTACAAAGGATTGAACATCGACAAAGATTTTTATTATGATTATTGAAGTTTACATCAAGGTACATAATGCGAAGGTTACAAACTCGAAGACACGAGCGCGAAGGACTTCATTATAAAAAATTAAAAAAATAAAAAAAACACTACTACAATTCAATTATAAGAATTTGCGATTAATTAACAAATAAGTTTTTTACATAAAAATGGTAAAAACAAAATCTAAATCATTATTGGAATGAAATAAATATGAGTAATAATCAAACTATAATTATATAGTGTATATTACAAATCACCCCCAATTCATTGGCATTCCAATATCTACAGAAGAAAAAATTAAATAAAATTACCAATTTTTTTTCCTTACAAACAAAATAGGACAATTGAACAAAATGGCCTCCAACTTGAAAGTGAATGAGGATGAAGGTCAAATCATCTATTCCATAATGGTGATCCATTGTCTCGATTTCTAATTTTAATTAATATTTTTACAAAAATAAAAATCAAGTTTAATACAATATAGTCTAATTGATTTTTAAAAACAAAAATCAAAATTTTATAAGACCATAAATTATAGTTATAAATTAATCAATTTTAATAATTAAATTTTAGTTAAAAACTAAAAAATAATTATTAAAAAATATTATATACCTTAATTGGGTGAGATGAACCCGGTTGTTGAACTTATAAAATTAATCCAAATTATAATAAATTAAGATTATTAAAAAAATTAAATAAAAAACAATAATTTTAATAGTGGAATAGGGAATGGAACAAAAGAAGTGGAATAGAGGATCTCATGCCGGAAAAAATCAATCAAATATGGTATGTTTGTAAATTATGAAATCAAACTTAATGAAACTAATTAGGAAAAATTACATAATTACACTAAAAATAGATAATATAAAATATCCATGCATGACATTTACGTATTCGGTTTTATATTAGAAACTAAATTAATATTTCACCATAGTTATTATTTGAGAAATGATTAATTACAAATATTTCAAATGCATAATATAATAATTCTTTATGATTCTTATAATTATGAATTAATCTAACATAAATTATTTTATTTTATTCCTTAGTCATTGCAATTTTTTTGTCTTACAATTATTTCTCTTAATTTTATATGAGCAGCAAAAAAATCTTTGTTAATGGTTTTGTTTATAAAATTATATCGATATATAGATTTTATTTTACTTCATAGATAATTTATCAGAAGAATAAAAAATAATTTATGTTTCATTACAGATTTATGTTATATTTATTTACACGAGTAATATAAAATAAGAATAAATATTGGAAAAGTTATTCAAAATAATAAATGTAACATGATTAATTTTACATCGATTTTTTATTTGCTTTAAAATAAAAAAATGACAATTTGTTTAATTTGAAATTCAATTTAATAAAGATTATTTAATTGTGAACTTTTCAAATTTGGATTTTTGGATCACATATTAGTAATTAAATTAATTATTTTATGTACACAAAAAGGAGAAATATAATTAATTAGTTGTTGAAAATACAGAACTTACTAATAATACATCTTTATATATTTATATATACCAAAGAAACTAATTTCACATTAATTTAATTGAAAAGTATCTACTTAGTAATTCACAATATATATATCTCTAACATAATATCTTATTTTATTGAAAACTAATCTTATATTCAACTAAAATATTAAGACACTATTCACATGGAGTATAATTGTAACTCCACCGAATTAAGATTCGGGAAGGCTAGTAGGAGGCGTTACAGAATTGGTGTCAGAGCACCAGACTTTTGCCTTTTCCCTTGGCTCTGATAACCAAGACTTCATTTATTTCAAAAGTATAATGTGAGATAACTGTCTTGTCATGCTATACACCTCAATACATCTTGTGCAACCTGCGAGGTATGTTTTGTAAACATTTTGAAATACTTGCTTGCAAATAGTTTTAGTGACCGTGTTCATTATTGTGTTGTCGTGATAGAAAGATTTTCAAATGCTAGCACAATTTTGATTGTAGTTATGAACTATTTTGAACAAATTATGTTCACTCGAGCATGTGTTGATTGAAAACGTTTTCAAATAAACTTGGCATGATTGCGAGTGTTCTGATTGATAGATTGCTTAGCATAGCGATGAAGCTTGACTTTTGCTATTGCTATTACTTGTTGTTGTCTTGTTGATGATTTCATGTCTAGTATCGGAGTTGGGGATATACTGATATTGCATGTTGTTGATGATTGTATGTCTAGTATCGGAGTTGGGGATATACTGACATTGCATATCGTTGTTTATTAATTTGTCTAGTATTTGGAGTAGGGGAGAATACTGTCATTTCAAAAGTGTTATTTTGGCGAAAGAGCTGGGCTCTAGCCACATTGTGTTTAACCTAATGAGGTTATTTGTTGGTTTAAAGCATGATTGCATGATTTTGACACCGATGAGGTGACCCATGAAAAAAATTTCTCATGTTATTGTTTGATTTTGACACCGGTGTGGTAGCCTATTAAATTTTTCACAATTGTGAGTTGATATGACAAATAATTTTTGCAAGTAGCGTTAATTTGAGTATGTTGTTTGGGATGTGCTAGAGTAGGTGTAGAAGCTGATCAAACTCTTGAAAAATGAAGTATAATATGTGCTTAGTCTGTGAAGGCTAGAGTACGGTGGATCAGGTTAGGTGACTGATATAATTGTTATAGCTCACGGAGAGCTATTATGTTGTGCATCAGATCAATAGCATCTGAGTCATGTGTAGACTTGTAATATGAGCCTGGTTTGAGAGTGAGTGGTGTGCGGATCGCTGCTCACGGGCATGAAAGTGAATTATGCATGAAATGCACTGAATATGATTATGTTGCTAGCATACGATTGAGTCATGCTATATCGATTATGTATTGCCTTGATTATGTGTTTTAAAGCTTAAGGTGCGTAATTATTTTGTGTAGAACCAAGTGTAAAGTGCTTGGAAATGATTATGATCCTATGAAGTAGTAATGCAAAGCATTACTTGGCAAGAACTTAGAACTGTTATGACGAGACATGCTCCATTCGCGAGAGCATGGGCGAACTAAATTAGTTCTTCGTCTTCTTAGTAGATTTCTTACTAGACAAACATAGTAGATGATCAAGCTCATTGTTTTAAGTTCCTTTGCACCTGATCGGGTGAGAACTTGAAATGGAGCTAGTAAAGTGTTGATATAGCTCAACCTTGTGAATTGAGTAGAAATGAATAAATCTATGGATATTGTTGAGCTGGGTGTATCCCAGAGAATAAGTTTTCGAAAGAATTTCCAATTGGGTTTGGGAAAACCTGAAAGATTGAGAAATACCATAAAATAGTGTTAGTTTTGAACTTTCACTATTACCTAGAGGCACCTGTGAGATGATGAGGTGATCGAGAAATATATGACAAGCCATAAGGACATCAAATGGGGGACTTTCACTTGAAAAGATACTTTATGTATAGGAATCTTTTGGATCCTAAATACAGTACGACGGAGAACCGTAGCGGCACTGAGATGCTATTTTCGATATGGGCATAGTTCGAAGAGAACTTCGACATGCCAGGGATGATCTCATGAGAATATTGGATTGTGATGAAGTTTTACTCCCAACTTACTATATATATTATCCTATGAAAGGATATGGATACTACCGCGAGGACAATATGTTTACTTTCGCTGGTAGTTGATGATCAGGAGTAGCCCCGAGCACCCTGATTGAGTGATAATATGAAATCACTGATTTCGAATGGTTGGGATTGAGTCCACTTTGGCTTGCAAACCCCATTGTTAAAGTATGAGTACAATGTTAGCTTGTGGGACTAGTATCAGGAATGTACTAAACCCCGTTACATTAATGTAAGTGCACGCGTAATGCCGTGGAGAGGAAGGTGCACTAACTGCTAAAGAATTTTCAGCATGGTTCATACAAAAAGTATGATATTCTATGTTTTGCCGACTGGAAAACAAAATTTCTCATGACGGTTTTAATCGACTGACAATTGTGCGATTATGAGATGCAGACCAAGCAGACGCTTTTGAGGAATGCTCGATAAACATGGGTTGAAAATTTATCGTGAAATTCTTAAGCGGTTGTATAAACAACTTAATGTGTGAAGGACTTCAACTTGTTGTCTAACACTGAAATGCATATGAGGCAAAGCGATAACTGGAACAAGGCCAAGCCTAGTTAGTTGCATGAGGCCATCCCAATTCACGATGTTGCCCCTGACGATTAAGGCGAATTTGTGCGTGAATCTTAAATGTTGTCTTTTGAGACACTAGTACCGCTCCTCAAACCTTCCTATTAATTGTGATATTTTGATAACAACAACTGCTAACCCTTAGGAGCACATAGAACCCCTTCAAATTGAGGATTGGGTTTCTATTTCTGAAAAGACTTTCAAAGCGCATGCAGTGTGGAGAATTTGATAAGATTTATTTACATGATGTACCAGCTTGTCGGATAAGCTGACCACTGGTGGGAAACTCGCAAAGGGTTACTGATGCCCGAAGAGCATTACCAGTTCACATGAGAATAAATGGGAGCAACACTGTTTGAAAATACGTACCAAACAGTATCATCGTGATAAAGAAATTAAGATCTTCCCACTAGGTTAGGAGAAGATGAATGACAACGACTACGGTTTGAGATTTTGTGAGCTAATTCAGCATGTTCTAGCAGGTGAATACACCCGCCAACTTCGTCGAAAAGCTCCGCGATGGGTTGGGGAAGGAGAATTTAAGCCCATTTGTTTATTTTACTGATAAAAATTACCAAGAATCTTTAAGAATGAATTCTGGATGAGAGAAGTGATGTTTCTAGGTCACACCATGTAACCGATGGAATTAAGGTGGACCCCACTAAAGTATAGATGGTGACAGAGTGGAAGTCACCCACTACACTGAATAAGGTTAAAAGATTTATTAGTTTAGTCGGGTATTACCGGAGATTTATAGAAGGCTTCTCGAAGATAGCAAAACCTGTGACATGACTGCTGTAAAAAGGGATTAAATACGAATAGACCAAGGATTGCGAAGAGAGCAATCACAAGTTGAAGCATTGTCTGACAATTGCTCCAGTTCTAGCTATCCCAGAGGCAGACAAGAACTACGAAGTGTACACAGATGTGCCTAAGATTGGCTTAGACTGTGTATGGATGCAAGAAGTCAAAACAATAACTTATGTATCGAGGCAACTCGAGCCACTTGAGGTGAACTAATGGACTTATAATCTGGAATTAGCAGCAGTGATTTACGCTTTGAAAATTTTAAGATACCACTTGTAAAGTGCAGACCCTAAGGGCTTGAAGTACTTCTTCGAGTAGAACGTGAAAATGAGACGAAAAGGATAACATAAGCAGGTCAAAGATTATGATCTAATGATCGATCAATTACCATCCAAGAAAGACAACTCTTTGACTAATGCCTTCAGCCGGAAGAATTCAATGAAGTTGGGTTCACTCCTAACTAGGGAAAAAGAACTAATTTGAGACTTCGAAAGATATATTTAGAAGTTGTCACGCCTATGGAGAAAAAGGGGAAGTACTTTAACGACCTTCAGTATCATGCTAGAACAGAGGCAAGGACACATTAAGGAACATAGAAATGATGATGAGCTCGAAAAGTTGTGTCAAGAGATTCGAAAAAGAGTCAAGCGAATACCGAGAAGTAGCGAATACTGCACTAATATACAAGGACATGATATGCATGCCAAGTGATGTGGAGTTAAGGAATGAGAGTATGAGCGAGGCACATGATACAACTTATACCGCCCATTCTGGAAGTGCGAAAATGTACCAGGATTTTAAATTCTACTTTCTAGTAGAATTGTATAAAGAGAAAGGTCATGTTGTATGTTGAGAATGCTTGCTTGTCAGAAAGTAAAGGCATCACATCAGCAACCATACAAAAATTGCAGCTGTTAAACATTTCTAAGTGAAATGGGAGCATATCGCTATGAAATGTCACCAATTTATTGAAATCCCAATAAGGGATTGCAACAATGAATTATTGTGGATCGTCTAACGAAGAGCGCTCACTTCTTTCCGATTTGAACAACATGTAATTCGGATAGATTGGCACAATTGTATGCAAGAGAGATAGTTCGATTATGTGGAGTACCCGTGACTATAATGTTTGATCGAGACACCAAGTTTATGTCTTAAATTTCAGTACGACGTTTCACCCCTAAATAGGTGGTCGATCTGAGAGAACCATTCAAACCCTCGAAGACATGCTACAGACAATTGTCTTGGATGAGGAAGGGAGATGAAAGCCGATTTTGCAACTAATTGAGTTCGCTTATAACAACAATTATCAGGAGACAATCGGCATGGCTTCGTTTGAAGCCTTGTATGGAAAGAAATGTTGATCACCCCTTCACCAGGATGAAGTGGGAGAAATAAGAGTACTTGGGCCCGATGCTGTCAATGAGATGATCGAGATCATTTGCTAGACACGAGAAAGAATTTAGGAGGCCCAAAATAAGGTGAAGTCCTATGTCGATACAAGAAGGGTGGAACTACAATTGAGGTTGGAGACAAGATATTCTTGAAGGTAGGGGTGTGCATTAGGGTCGGGTCGGGTGAAACCCGACCCGAAAAATCAAACCCGACTAACCCGATCACCCGATTTTCCAGACCCGAAACCCGACCGAACTTCAGCCTCACCCGACCCGACCCTATTACCCGAATTTCGGGTCGGGTTTGTCGGGTGACCCGATGACCCGAAAAACTAAAAATCTCTAAACTTTTATACAAAAATGTAGAGCTTGGAACAGTGATGCACACAACTTATTGAATACAAACGAGTTCCATTTACTCAAACAAGTTTCCACCTCACAGTCACAGCGAAGAATCAGAGTTTGCTGGAGTGAACTTGAGTGATACGTTGTTCACATAATGGCGCTCGTTCGTCGGTATAGGGTGATGGTGAAGGCGGCGGTCGGCAGTCGCGACTCGCAGTGGAATCGCGGTGACGGAGGATAGCCTGTGCAACGCCGGGGTTGGAATGGTCGCCACCTCGCCGGTGGCCGATGGACGGTGGGTGCGGCGCGGTTTGGTGGAATCGTTGAGGTCGTGAGCGTGAATCGTCAATCGTGAGCCATTTAGGAATTAGGTTTTGCTGTTTTAGGAATTAAGATTAGGAAAATAGGAAAAAAAATTGTATTTGATATATATAATTTTAGATTTTTAATTAATATTAATAATATTTATATTATTATATATATAAATTATATTTATTCGGTCGGGTCGGGTGTCACCCGAACCCAAAATCCCACACCCGACACCCGACCCAAAAATCTATCGGGTGAAGAAATCAGACCCTCCACCCGAACCGAAGGCTGGAAAAACCGACCCGACCCAACCCGACCCGCCCGACCCGACCCGAAATAGTCGGGTCGGGTTGGGTTCGTCGGGTCGGATCGGGTTTTGCACACCCCTACTTGAAGGTCTCACCTTAAAGGAAATAATAAGATTTGGAGCCAGGGGTAAACTGCGATCGTGTTTTGTAGGACCCTACGAGATATTTGGACGAATAGGCTCAGTGGCTTATTGTTTGGCTTTACCGCCAAATATATGAAACATACACAATGTGTTTCACATGCCATAGTTTAGGAAATATGTATGCGATCCAAACTACGTGATATGTCAGCAAGAGATCACATAGTACTCATATTTAAATTACAAGGAAAGATATGAATTGCAGTTTGGATCGGAAGATTCAGAGTTGAGGAATAAATATATTCCACTTGTTAAGTCCTATGGAATTACCATGAACAGGAAGGAGAAGCTACAAGATAAGACAAGGGATAAATACCCCGAGTTATTTGAGGCACCTTAGCAAATTTTGGGATGAAATTTTTGTGAGGTGGGGTGAATGTAATATCTCGAATTTTAATCAAGCTAATTTAAGCTTAATTTTGTGAATAAATAAGATTTATTTCACAATTGGTAATTAATTGCAATTTAAAACGGAAAACAACACCCGATGTCGCAAGTAAGTCTGATTCTTGCAAACGTTACGCCTATGGGTATGTTTTGAGAAATCTTAAGTGGCCATTGAGCCACATTTTACGTGGAAAATTCAAGCACGATGAATTATTGTTCCTAGAATAATTCTATCGCATTTAAATTAACAACTCGCATCCGAAAGCTCCATTTCTTATACTGAGCTAGGGTATACTTCATAATCAAATATAGAAGCACATGAAATGAGATTCCGAGGCCCGATGAATATTTTATGAATTATTAAACTTTTGAGTTCCGGACAATAAAATTTAATGCCAAAAATTGTGGAATTTATATTAACGAGTTGGACTTGTTAATTGGAGCATTTCCGCGGATTTGAATTTCTAATTGGGATAATGTATGTCAAATTAGAAATCCACAAAGGATAATTATAGGTGTGAATTACACACGAGTTGAACCGGCGGATGTATCGCAACAATTCTCCACGATGAAGAAAACCAAATTATGCAAAATGTAATTATGATTTGGGGCGGTGCCATGGCGGTCGAAGTAATTGCAATTTTGCAATTTGTTTGTCAAACAAAAGAAAGTAATCAAAGTTGAAAATTCATTTTCCTCTCTCTCGCACACCATTGCCATATGCTACCATCGCCACCCCTTGTTCTTCGCGCTCATCTTATCAAACCAGCAGGAGTTTCCATAAAACCAACTGTCGTAGATAGCCCTTGCTACAAGTTATACATAGAGCATGGAATCACTCCAATTCGTTAAGTAACGAGCGAGATATTACCGTCCAAAGTCAGCCACCCAATAAGTCGGTAAATTATGGTATCGGCATGAATCTTGTATCAAATGATGATGGATCGTTGATTTGAGCAATTATTCGTGTTCCTCTTAATTTTTCTTGATCACTTGATATGCTAGTATGTGAGGTTGCGTATTGATAGGACCACAGTGAAATATGCTCTTCTGTCTAACTTAAGAAGAAACAAGATCTTGTTACTTGGTTAATTCTGAATCCTAACGAAGGTTCAAAAGTATCCACAGGTTGTATGTCACTTTGACTTGCCATGGTGGAGAGCTTGATTAGCATGATCATATATCCGCATCTTAGGTGAAAAAAAATTGTGTAGAACATTTTGATGACTAAGGTTAGATTATCATATCTGAGTATTAGGATGGGGACATTTTTTTAGGAGCTTAATAAGGTTCGTCGTGCTGATATCCTACAGGCTGATTAAGTTCAAACACTAATGATAATGTTTCAGTGGTACTACTCAGGATAATAAGATATTAATTAATAATGTGAAGCTCGTCAAAAGCTCTAATTAATTAATGAATGTCCAGTAACCTTAAATATGGGGATTCACCAATTCGAGGCAACCTGTTCTCATAAAGTGGTAATAAAGGGGTAGGTAAGTATTAATTCTCTGGTGGAATGAATTAATATTAATTATTTAATTATGTCCTAGGTTGTGGACATGAGAATTAATTAATTCATAGGCCCACTTTATTATTTGCATCAGGTCCAATGTCTGGCCCAATAAATAGCATACGGAGCCCCATTAAGGTTTAACCCCTATTATTATAAATAGTGAATTTTCCTCTCAGATTTCATAAGATGAAAAAACATAAAAACTCTAAAGAGAGAGATAGGGGGAGGTGCGTACAGCAGTGGGAGAAGAAGGAATTCGACTTTGTCTCGTGCAGTGCAATCTCGTGGAATCCTCACTAGTAGCGAGATTGGAAAAGCAAAGGGATACATATCTGAAGACCTAATATGGAGAACAATATTTCTCTATTGTTTCAATTTGAATATTGAATTAAATTGCAAGATATTTAATTCTTTTTCCGTAGATTCGAATTGTACGCGTGTTTGAATTGGATTCGGTTCAACACGGTTCAAATCCAGATTCTACAGATTAACAGGTAACCCTAAAAAAATCGCATTAAAATTATAGGAGCATGCATAGGGTTTTTCATCGAATGGTAATTGTTTTCAACATCCATGAAAAGTCTGGCTTATTTGAATTTTGTGATTCAATTCACGTCAACGAAAAATCCCTATAATTGGTATTAGAGTCAGGTTCTGTTTCATGGCTCTGTTGGAAAAACATTTTTTTGATTTATGCATGAATGGATTTATTTATTGTTTTGGATGGTTCATTGTTTTTGTGTTCCACGTGGAAACCCATTAATTCTAGGGTGGTTTATTCATAGTTAGATTGGATTATATTATAAAATTATGAGAAAATTCATGGTTAGAGTTGATAGGAATTTCAAGTAGTAACAAATTATATCTATTTTTTCAAATTTTCAAATTTGTAATTGTTCGCGGGATCAAAAAACACGAAGAATAGCCAGGAGGCATGCACAGGTCGTGTACGCTGATGGCGGCCGTGCAGGGGCGGGCCAATCACAGTAGGAGATTGCGGCGGTGGTGGCAGCGTGCGAGGCACATGCAGCCGCAGAAGGAGACCACATGGTGGAGGACATGCGACGCAGCAGCTGTGGCATAAGGCCATAGGATTGGGTGCGGCAGTCCGACAACTAGCACGCACGAGTGACGCTTGTAGTGGAATGATGGCGAGCAGTGAACGGGTGGTGGGTGGGACAAAGTGCAGTGGCGGATGCGTGATGGTGCATGGTTGGCGGCACAAACCCTAATTAGGGTTTGCGTTGTGTGGCCCAGCCATTGCGGCTGCGGCATCCATGCCCCGCAAACCATGGTGGGCGCAGTTCAAAGTCAAGTGAGGACCGAATGACGACGACATAGCAAGGTGCGGCTGGTAGAGGCGAGCACCCTGCTGCATGCATCGCGTGGCCTGTGCGACCCACTTTGGTCGATGTGTTGTGCATTGCTCGACGTGTCCATTTATTTGATCCTTTATTTGTTTCAAATATGTCTATCAATTTTTTATCATATTCTCGATGTCAACCCTTTAACTGGTTTTAATTTCCCTGAATAGAGTTTCTGCATCATGCACATTCTCTATCTCAGAATTGTTGCATATGTTCTTTTTATGGATCCAGTTTTCCTTGTCTATGATGAAGTTTTTTAACTTGAACTTGAGTTCTATGATAGATACGATCAAGTCGATGATTTTGCTTATGGACTTATCTTATCTTATCTTGGATGTTATTTTTTCGTTGGATTTTGTAGTGTTTTTTTTTTCAGAATCCCATTCATTTTTCCATTTGTATCATTTGGCTTTTTATTTGGTGAAATGTTGAACTATATATACTTTTTGCTACAGATTGGGAGCTAAAAAGCAACTTGTGGAATTATTGGATTTGAGAATTATTAGATTCGTTTCTCACTTTCTATTTGCACTTTCATAATTTCTAAGCGTGATAATTTATTGAATAAGAGCATTTTGAGTAAGGTTGTTCTTTAATGGCTAGCATATCTAAAGACTTAAAATACAAGTATGAAAACTTTAATAGTGCTGGAGAAATCTGGAAGGAACTCTCGACAGCTTTCAGGGAGGTGGAATGAACTATCAGCTATAGACTTGTATACGATCTTGTATGCAAGAAATGGCTGAGGTGAGTTCGGTGACATCGCACGTTACGTCCATAATTGACATCATGAGATAGTTTATTGTGCAGGGAGGTAATATTAATGCCAAATGAGATTAATGTTATCTTGAATTCTCTTCCCAAGTCCTGTATCAGACTTTTGGAAGATTGCTGCTAGAAAGGGAGTGTACGCTTCATATAAGCTGTTCGAGGACCTTATAGCGGAGCAATCTTACACACTTACTAGGAAGGTTGGTGTGATTGCTTCCAGTGCCCACTCAACAACCCATGAGGTAGGAGATGATGGTGCAAAGAACAAGCTCAGAAAAGTGCATGGTGAAAGCATGTCAGCACAGAAGAAGAAGAAGATGAAAGTCACTCCATAAATGAAGAAGTGCGCTGGTTGTGGAAAGGTGTTTTGTCTGAATGCTAAATGACAAGGTACGTTATTTGTATATGTACGAAAACATGTTTAGCATCTGTTACTACCCACTCGTGGGTAGTGGATACTGGATCTACTGATCATGTTTGTTACACTATGTAGGGGTCCACACCGAGGAAGGTGCTAAAGGATGATAGGTTACCATCTCAATGGGGAATGTAGCGCGAGTCAGTGCAGTAGCAATTGGAGATTTCACCTTGTATTTTGATGATTCTATTTTGACTTTAAGAGATGTTTTATAGGTGTCGGACTTTCGGAGGAATCTCATTTCAGTTTCCAAACTTTGTCGTGATGGATATTTAGTTATTTTTCATAGTAGTGTTTCTATCATTAGTAATAACATTGTTATCTATCGTGGAACACTGTTTAACTCTCTCAATATCATTAACTATCATCATAAATCTTCCGTGAATTTTGCATGCAATTCATCAAAATCTATAATCCTAGAAATATAATTTTTTCTTCTTGTAATTCGGATATTACATATCTTTGGCACTTGAGACTTTGATAAATCAACTTAAAGCAAATTCAACGACTTGTGGATGATGGTACTCTGGACTCAGTCCGACCTGTAACTTATCAAGCGTGTGAATCTTATATCGAGGGAAAGATGTCATCTAGGCCTAATATGGATAGTCAAGCTCGAGCAGAGGATGTGTTAGGATTGATCCTTTCTGACTTGTGTGGACCTATGTCCACGCAGGCTCGTGGAGGTTATGAGTGCTTAGTCACTTTCATTAACAACTACTCTATATATGGATATGTTTATCTGCTTCGGTACAAGTCTGAATGCTTTTAGAGACTCAAAGAGTTCAAGGAGGAGGTAGAAAAGAAGGTCGGGAAAACTATTAAGTTAATATGATTAGATCGCGGTGGTGAATACCTCAGAAACGAGTTCCTACAATACTTGGCAAATAATGGAATTACATCCTAGTGGGCCGCACTGGGTACTCCTCAGCAGAATGGTGTGGCTGAAAGAAGAAATAGAACTCTTTTTGAAATGGTAATATCGATGATGAGTTATTCTAGGCTACCCTTTGTTTTGTGGATACGCATTGGAAACAACTGCATATATTTTGAGCCTGGTACCTTCTAAATTTGTTCCTAAGACACCCAATGAACTCTTTCTTGGATGCAAACCAATTTTGAGCATGTTCAGAGTTTGGGGTTGTCCAACACACCTACTAAGCAAGGAACCTAATAAGTTAGAAAGTCGGTCAAAAGTGATGTTGTTTATAGGGTATCCTCAATAAATGAAAGGTGGTTACTTTAACTGTCCTGAGAGTTAAAGGATCGTTGTTAGCACCAACGCTAAATTCTTGGAGGACGAGTATGTAAGAAACCAAAAGTCAAGGAGTAATGTGATTCTTCAAGAGATTGAAGATAGGGATGCACTTCGTAGGTAAAGGTAACGTGTAAACGTGGATGTACCTTCGGAAGCTACGGTGCCACCAGCACGTTCGCCAGTGCAAGGTCCAAAACCACAAGTTTCTACACAAACTGTTGACGCAGCGCCAAAGCCTCGTTGCACTGGGAGAGTCATGTTCTAGCCTAATATGTATATGTTTGTGGGCAACTCTCGGACTTGAGCCCAAAAGATGGACAAGATGACTCTGACCCTTACTTGGGTGAATCATTTTCTCTTTTTGAGGATGAGAAAATGACCTACTTTTAAGGACGTAACCAGGAATTGTGCTTGGCTTCATAGCATGCCTTGCTGGTGCACTCCTTCCTGGTGCGACCTTTGCTGGCTGCTTTGCCAAACTAGCTGTGCTAACTAGTATCCTGTTAGCAAGATCATGCTGATTAACCAGCTTGTTGGGTCTTGTTGGTTTCCTTAAAGCTTGTTACTTGGCTAGCTTGAGGTTGTTGGTAGACCAACATTTGACATTACCAGCAAATACTAGTGTATTTGTATAATTTGCTCGTTACCCTTCAACCCTTGCTGATCACTAGACATGGCTTTAACATAAATAATTATTTTTACCAGTTACAACACTAGATGAAGATGTATGACTGCTCAAAGTAGAATTATTAAAACTTAGACCTGATTTATCTGAAGGATTCCTTTAGGTAAGGAGCACTTCATCTAAAACTCTTGAGCTTTTTGAGAAAGAATATTTGTTTGATACAGGCTCTAGATTTTTGCTCTTCAAGGAATCACACTCATATTTTAAAACATTGAAATTTTGAATGAGTGTAGAGTGTTCTATCTCAAGTTTTGCTAGTTCCTCACTGATAGACCTCAATTTTTCATCTCATCGGTCAAAATAGAAACCCAAATTTTCAATGAGCTGTTTTCACTGGCTAAGACATTTTTCAACTCATAAAATTTAGAAAATTCTTTAGAGAGTGAGACGAGGGAAATGTCTTACGAGTAGGTGCAATACGACTCAGGGACCTCAATGATGCATGCAAAAATAAATAAAACTGGGAAAGAGCCAGTTACCTCATCATCAACAAGAGTCAGTACTTGTTGTTTGTCTTCTGCATCTTATGCATCGTCACAAATTGTTGTCATAGATGCCAGTAATCTTCCTCCTCTGACTCTTTTTCTAACAATACATACCCGTCGTCATGGTCGGGAATATTTGGAACCTCTATCCTAAAGAACATGGCTTCGACAATGGCCTTTGACCCTCTTATCTCAAACAACCTCCTCAATCGATCTCTCTCCTCCTTGTTCACTCGAGGACACTCGAACTTCACGTGGTTAGAAGAGTTGCACTCATAACACATGCGATGAAGGCATTTGATGAATATCTTCTCAACTAATTGAGGAATGTCAGCTTTCACTATGGCCTTTTCAAGCATTTTGAAGAGTGTCCTCATGTGCTCTTCAAATTCCTCTATGGAACTCTCTCCATCCTTTAAGGTGGAGGTAGAGGTGGAGGGGGCTTCTGTCATTGGTGGCCCAGCTGACCTTCAGTATCTGAATGGGTCCTGTTTCTAGCACGTCTAGCATCTCAAGATGGATGTTCATCAGCTGGATAAGGGATCTATTCTTCCATTCTACGAATTTCTCCGGATTATATGGTAGAAGCTTCAAGATGTTCATCTTCTAACCTGCTCGTAAAGATACAATAACAAAAAACAACTTCAAGAAAAATGGATCTAGTCCTTAGCAACTCAAAATAGCTAGTTTGTAAAGACCAATCTGCTCTGATACCACTTCTTGGTCCGAAAATTAGAGTTAGGCAAAATGCGGCGGAAGTCTTTCCAGGTTGGGCCCTCTATACTGGTGATTCTCACACCAACTTGGGTTCTTAAATGCGGTTTTTTAGCGAGCGATATATTACATAGGTCGTTCCAGTAATATATATACTACAACACTTAAGATGTTGGGTTTTAAATTTAATGAAAAAAATAAATAAAATAGTAAATAACATGAGGATTTATAGAGATTCGAACCAAAACCGTCCTACGTCCTGTCTTCAGACGTGCAATTTGTATATACTAAGCATGGGATTACAAAGATGTCGCACAATATGTTGGTAGCTAGTGAATGCCCGTGTCCACCAGTCGATTAGCTCACTCGCCAAGTCATATGCTCTCCGTCGCTTCTTCTGATATGGAGTGAGGGCGCACCTTCCAGCCTCCAGTTGGTCGTGGGAGTTTGAGTTCCTACCAAAAACGTTCGGTTTTGGTATATACCCATGATAGTTACCAGCGGAGTAGTGACAACTTCATGATATTGTCTTACTTAGGAAGTAAGAAAACTGAAGTAATAGCTCTTGCTAGATGCACAAAATGTCATGTTATGGAAGGAACACGGAAAGCAGATAGAACAACTTGAAAGCTTTTGGATGTTAAGAGTCGGTAGCTTTTGAGATCAGTCAAACTCTTAGATGATTGATATGCTTGGTTTCAATGTAGAGTTCGTAAAATTCTCAAGGTGATTTGCAGCCTCAATTTATAGGTGCTTCTTCGAAGATTTGAATTTGATGCCGATTCAAACCGTTGTGCGACAAAAGAAACTTTCCAATCGAAGTCTCAATTTTCTGACTTGCAGTTTTCCTTTTTCTCAGAGTAGGTGGAGTTTCTTGGTTGACTCTTTGGATGAACAAGCTTTAAAGATCACAAACTTTAAGATCTAATTTCTTAAAGTCTTGTCTTGTACGGTATTTGCTTGTCATTGCTTGCGTGTGTCTTCTTGCTGGTTGGGAAGCGCCTCATTTGTGACACTTGCTAGTAATCTCCTTGCTGGTGGATTACCAGTTGGTGATGACGTGTCAGCCAGTTTCCTCTCAAAGACGCTTTGCTGGTAAATGCGGTTTAGCCTGCAATCTCCAAAAAAGCTCTATGCTGGAGAAAACTTCGCCAGCGAATCTCATAAAGCTTGTGATCAGCTTTAATTACAATTCGATAATTTCTATACAGGATATTACATGTTTGAACTAATCTAATTATAGACACACTAATCTAGTGGTATGTTTGACTCATCAAAACATCATATAAAGAAGGAATTTCTAAAACATCATGTTTGACTCATCAACCCGAGATGTTCCTTTTTATTGGATTGATGATTTAGAAGACTCAAAATAAGTATAAATGTCAAAATATTTTTTATTTAACTTTAAACAAAATATTTTTGGAAGTGTGCAACCAATAGAGAGATAATGCGAAGATAAAAAATAAATAAACAACCATATAGAGAAAGTAGAGAGAATAACAAAATACATAGAGTTGAAAGCAAGAGAGTTGAAAGAGGAAATGTGATCATACATATTCAGTAATGCTAATGATGAAGTTATCTTGATGGAACACATGAACTTACAAAAAATGAAAGTAGTATGGTGCCGGAATGAATCAAACATAATATTCTAAGACCAACTTTAATATATGTATGAAACATACACTAATGCACATGATTAAATATTCTTATAATTATGTAATAAACAAAAAGTTCCTTTAGTTCTTCAAAGAAAAGAGGAGAGAAAGAGAAGTGAAATATTGAAAGTTTAAAATATTTCAACAATAAAATGCCAAAGATTATTACACATTAAAAATAATAAAATTTATTTTAGCACTAAAGATTTTTTGATTATGAAGTAAAACTAAGAAAATAATATATAAAGATTATTTTGAATTAGAAACTAATATGATGTTCATATATAGATAAAATTTAACAGAATAACAGTAAACAAAATAGATATCATTATATTATCACAAATATATACAATATAAAAAATACATTTATTCATATTTAGTATTATTTTAAAAGGATTTATATTGTATATGTTAATATAACTTATGTTTTACAAATTTAAAAAATTCATATTATTTTTCTATAAATAGAACATTGAATAAATATAATTTTCACTTTCACGCATCACGTGGCTGCAATACTAATTATAATTTATAGTAATAATATATTTACCATATTGTGTCATCACCCAATGTATGTTAGTTATATTTTTATTAGATTTCCTGGGCGTCAAAATTTATAATTTGCTTTATAAATGTATAGATATGATAATCAATTTTCGAAAGTACACTTTCTAAATAATAAGCAATTTATTTTGCACAAAAAAGAGTTAGATTTTTATAAAAGCTATTTTTATACATAAATATTGCCTTTTTTTAAGATTAGTTTGGATCTTGGGATGTAGGAGCGAGGAACGCTACCTACAATGCAACAGTCAATCAAACCTTACTTCATACAATTGAGTCATCACAATATATTTTCACTTAATAATTTTAACTAGCAAAATTTTTAACTATAGTTCAACCTATAGCAACTCTTATAAAAACATTCAGAATATAGCAAAAGTGCTTTGACCAAGGTTTGAATGAAGTTGAAATTCCAATTATACCCTCCTATGTATTTCTTTTATATTTATCTTAATTTAATTTCATTTACACAAAATGAAATGTCGTCTACACGATTAATCAAAATTCCCAAAAATCCACATAAACAATTTTTTATTAATCAAAAATTCCCAAAAATCCGCATAAACAATTTTGATACCCTCCTATGTATTTCTTTTATATTTATCTTAATTTAATTCCATTTACACAAAATGAAATGCCGTCTACACGATTAATCAAAATTCCCAAAAATCCGCATAAACAATTTTTGATTAATCAAAATTCCCAAAAATCCGCATAAACATTTGATTCTGTTTTTATTATTTCTTTTATATCTTCTTTATCTTTATCTTCTTGCTCTTGCCTCGAGTTTTCTCCCTTTCCAAAGATATTCATAGTAATTGTTTAATGTTTTCTTTATATAAATTTATTCGTGGGATTTTAAATTTTTCACCTTGTATTTTTAGTATTAATTCTTTGCTTGTTAATGTATAAAGCTACAGGACAATTATCAGACTGGTTACATACAACGCCATGTAATTATAGTAACTATGCTAAACAAGATACATCAAAAGAAGCTAAATTTGACCTTCTAAAACAATTAACCAAAGAAATATTTGCAGAATTTTTTGGGGATGAAACAGAAACAGCACGAGAATTTGAAAAATCACATATTATAAAAATACTAAGTAATATGGCTCTCTGTGACCCATGTCTTATAGAAAATTTCTTTTGCCAAATAAAAGAAAATTATTATAAAACATCAGATAGAACTGGCCTATTAGATATAGTAAAAAGTAAACTACCACCAGCAATGTTAAAATATATAAATATACAATTAACAAACCCAACAAAAACTAAAACAAAAGAAACTATACAGAAAGTAGTGATGAGCAAGAATCCTATGTATTTCTTTTATATTTATCTTAATTTAATTTCATTTACACAAAATGAAATGCTGTCTACACGATTAATCAAAATTCCCAAAAATCCGCATAAACAATTTTTGATTAATCAAAATTCCCAAAAATCCGCATAAACAATTTTGATATCAGAGCTATATCACACATTTTATTTTGAATGACATTACTAAGGAAAGAAATTTTGAAAATTCAAAATAATATAAAATTAATAAAATTTCATAAAATGGAAAATGAAATATACGAAGTATTTCAATTAGAAAATTTATTAGAAAAACTAGAAAAACAACTCAGAATTTTAATAAATACATGACAGAAGGAAATTCAAAAGTATCTAATTTAATATTAAAATTAATAGAAATAATTAAAGAAAATCAAAAAGAATTATTAGATTCAATAAATCGAATAACGAAAACAAAAATACGAAAATATAAATACCAAGATTTAATAAATTTCCTAAAAGAACAAGGAGAATTAGATAATGAAGAAATATTAACAGGAAAAGAAAAATGTCTTGAATGTAAAGAGGCATTAGAATTAATACAAGAATTAGTAAAAAAAGGGACAACTAGAAAATTAATAAAAAATGAACCTATAAATTTAACAAATAAATGGATACCACCAATTCGAAAATAAACGAAATAGAAAAATTATCAAAATTAATAGACAAATTACAAATACAAGATTTAAAGGTTGCAAGAATTGATGAAGAAGATGCTCAAGGTATCATATATGGAATAGATAGTGATGATGAAAATCCAACATTAAATATGGAAGAAGAAGAAGAAGAAGAAAAATGTAAAAAAGAAGATTATAATAAGCGACAAGAAAATGCTTCTGCAAGCAATGAAACACGACCAAATAAATACGAAAAAAGCTTTGTTGAGTATAAGTAACGCCCCTCGAAAATTTTTAATGTAATTATCGAATTTCCGAAATTTATATTTCGTTATCGACACATGCTTCGGTCGACACATGCTTCGGTCGACACGCATACGTATGTCAAACATCCATGTCGATCAACACTACTTATGTCAATCGACACAGATACATAATTTGAAATTTTCAACTTTCATTCTTCAATCAATTCAACTTATCGCTCATATCCTTTGATATCCTTTCGATTGATCGATTAATACAACCATATCTCAATTCTAAATTCATCCTTCGATTAATTGAATTCCAATTTCGATCGATATTCCTTGTATCAATCGACAATGAGATGTTATCTTCCATAACTTCTCCGAGAATCTTTTCAATTCAAACCAATTGATTTGTTTGACCAAACTTTTGTAACTCGAACTTCCTTCGAAGCTTATTATTAAACCAAACTTGTTGAACCTCAACCTTTGAAATCTTAATTCGATCTTTGTCTAAGATCAAGAATCTCCTCGATTATTTCGTTGAAACAACTTGGTGAGTTCTTATACTCTCAAGCAATGTACGATGATGAATATGAAACTTCTTTCAATCTTAAACTCTTGAAAGTACTTGGTCACTCGACGAAATTGATTGTTCAATCAAATTGAATTACTATTCATGTTTCTTGAATTAATGCTCGATATTGAATCACGAGCTATTGAATTAACGTTTGACTACCTTGTCCGTCAAACTAAATTGACAAAATCATTCTTCTATATCCTTATCTGATGGCTCAAACGTGAGAATCCAAGATCCATTAAGAGTCTAGAACTATTTTGATGAAGTTAGATTTAAATAATCTATTATCCCTTGAGGATTTACTCGTATTCCTTATGTGATAGGAAAGAGAAGGGAGAAGATCGATATCTAGATCAACCAATCGCATAACCGCACCTAATCAAGGTGGGCTTTCTTTTACCCCTATATAGTGGGCCAAATTAACAATATGAAAATGATGTTTTATTTTCAAAGCATATCAAGCATGAAATGAAATGTTTTAAACTGGTTTGTCATTGCCTATTGTTTTGTGTTTGCTATCTGTCCTCTCTGTGGGGGAACCCCACTTAGAGAAGAACATCAAACGTATTCAACGTGGATGTTGACTGCGCGTATTGCGAGTCTTTAACGATCGTGCCCGGACAGTATGAAAGCTACTACGGGTTAGTGCACTGTGATGCTGACTTGTTAGGGGTCGCGCCCTACTCGAACTAGCATCCTGACTGTGGTAGGAGGCCACCTCCCAGTCACATGATTTTGCAGATAGTTAACTGTGTAAAAGAGCTAGCTCATTCATAAAATGTTTTGGTTCCATGGGAGGATTTCAAAGATAAAACCCCATGTGCGACCTGATGAAAATGGCATGACAAAATTATATATGTATGCTTTCGGGCATGTGTTCACTAAGTACAATTTGTACTTAGCCCCTCGCATTATTTCTAAAATGCGCAGGTTAAAAGAAGCTTTTGGAGCAAGAGTACGAGGTAGCAGAGGAGTGGAGCTGAAGATTCTTTTTGTAATAGTTAGATGCGGAAGTGTGTATCTTCATATACATACTTCCTTGATAACTTTCCGCTGCTAAACTCAATGTCTTTTGATTAGACTTTTGTTATCGTTAACCTTGTTAAAACTCTGATATTTGGTTTACTCAAGGAGCTACGATCCCTTCTTGAGGAGGCACCCCTTTTAATATCTTTTGCTTAACTTGGGATAAGTGCAATGATTCTTACTTGTTTGCTTGAATTTTTCCTATTAATTGATATCCCGAGTGCAAGTCTCGTACCCGATGTGCCTCATTTCTTTGAATATTTCCATGTTATTAAATCGGGGCGTGACAAAGTGGTATCAGAGCCAGGTTTGAAATTTTTTTCTTTTCGCTCTGAACCGAGGTCCTCTTTGTTTCGAGGCCTCCACCTACTAAATAAATCGAAAATATCCTGACCAGCTCCTGCTCCTGCACTCGTACTCTGCGCCGCATCGAGAAGAAAGCGTCATGTATAATTATTGTATGTATAATTATTGTATTTTAAATTAAAGCATATACCTTTCTCTTTTGAATTAAGAAGAGTTTATGCATATATTGTTGCATTCTTTAAAAAAAAATCTTTAAGAGTTTTAATGCATACATTGTTGCATTTCTTATTTAAATAATATGAAGGTGAATGCATAAATAGTTGCATCCTATTTATAAAGTTCAAATGCATATACTGTTGCAAGATACTGAATCAATGCATATATGGTTGCTTTCAAAAATGTAGAATGCATAAATAGTTGCATTCCAAAAATAAATTTTTATGCATAAATAGTTGCATCTCCAGTCTAATGCATGAATTGTTGCATTTCACTACGCATTATAAATTCGTTAAATATAAAGGCCTTATTAGAGGACTTAGATGCTTTTAGGGAACATGTGTTAGTTTACCTTCGCGAGAGACTTAGAATAAGCATGTATTAAGATAGGATTCTTATGCGCCGTAGTCGAACATAGAAGAATTACCTTTTTAATCGCGTTATTTTCGCTACACTAGTATTTAAATTGCGCAACCTACCATTATTTTTGCCTAAACTATTAACTCATATGACTTCACCTATTCGACAGATGGCCAAGTATCTCTTTACTCGTCGCAAACCTCTGCCATGCAACGCCTCAGGAGAACGTCGTGTTAGCTACTTCCGAAGCTACAAGATATGTCGTGGCGACTCTCTGAACCGATTTCTCATTGACTTCTACAAGTTCTGGGCAGATGCACACCCTCATGGTGTGACCCGTACTGAAGGACTCCGCCGCTTGGTGGAACTGCTGCCGCCTCACTGGCAATCTTGGGCGAAAGCCAACTACCGAGACTTCCTCGATAACTCCCCTGCTGACGAATCTGATCTGGAAGGATTCATAGCCCTTATCCGTGCACAAAAGCATCATTTAGAAGCCCTCCTCCTAGCCCAAGGGCACATAACCACGAAGCTGGATCTTCACAAGCCCCGATCCCGGTATCTGAAGGAGAAGGCGAGTCTGACTCAGAAGAGGACCCTGAAGAGGATCCGTTTCTCGGACCAAGTGATGAGGAATTAGATGCCAGCCACTATCCCGCCTATCCCGATGAGAATGACTCTGATGATTCTCAGAATCCCGACTTGGATCGCCCTATACCGCCTGCGTGGAGACAGGAAATGCGGAACAGACTTGGAGACCAATACCTCGATCCTGAGGGAGATGAAGAAGAGTCCGACGAAGCTGAGGAAGATGAGGAGGATCCAGAAGAGAATGAAGAAGAAGAAGATGAAGAGGGTGACGAGGAAGGAGGCGATCAAGGAGATAGAAACGAGCAGAACATGGCTGAGGAAGGGAATGGTGGACTTGTTCTGATGGCTTTCGAGTGGATGGCTGCCAACTGGCAGCAGCAGTGGCAACAAGAATGGGGTGACGAGCCCTGGAATGTTGAAAAAGAAGAAGACCCCGAGGAACTCCCTACCTCCCCTGAGATCATCGACTACTCCGATGATGGAATGTTCGACTAATCGGACGATGACTATTGATCGCCAGCCTCGCCTGGAATATTAGATGCATATATGTATAACTAACCGTTGTAATAGTAGGATGTGTGATTGTAGGGTACCTTGTTGGACCCGTCCTAATTATTCGAATGTAATCGATGTAATTGTGAGTTGGATGCCTCCCTTGGGAGAAGATGATTGTCGTAATCTTGGTAGCGGGAAGCAAATTTTCAAACGCGGCGACCCCAAGATTTCTAATGGAAATGCTACCGCCCACCTTCCGGGCATTTCGGATGTATATCATGTTGTTATGTTTAATGTTTTCCATCTTAATATTACATCTTCTTGACGGTGTAACAAATTGTGTATCATGGGCTAATGCCAAATATTGTAGGGAATACTGTCCTTTAAAGGACTGTTAACCCTAAATTGTGGGATAACCTACCTTGTTAAAATTGTATCTGTCAATTGATGTTTCTTATCAAAATCCCGAAGAGAAATCTTCTTTAACATTGTGCGTACCTAGTGTTGTGAACGCCCATTTAGTGATTAATTATTTTTGCAGAATGCCGCCTAAAGAAGCCCCTGCTAGAGGCCGAGGCCGAGGAAGAGGCCAACCTCATGTAAACCCGGATAAACCGCAACAAAATCAAGGCGATGGACACCATCATGAACCGAATTTGGGATTTTATGAAGAGGTGTTTTATACTAAGTATATTCCTCTGACGTATCGAGTCCAGAAGCAAGCGGAATTCCACCGCTTAGTTCAAGGAGAAATGTCTGTGATTGAGTATGATCAAATGTTCAATAGCCTGTCGAGGTATGCTCCAGATGCAATGAACACCGAACAGAAGAAGGCGTTTCAATTTATGTCTGGACTGCGAATAGACATTCAAGCCTCTATTGCTTGCCTATCTGGATTGGACTATAAAGACACTCTGCAGCAAGCTCTGAATATTGAAGCAGCATCGAAGAATGGACTGCGAGTGGCTCACTTGTCCAACAAGCCAAAGCCATCAGCTAAAATAAGAACCAAGAGAAAGCAAGAAGATGTCCTGCAGACTTCGACAAACGGACATAATAGGAAGTGGAAAGGTAATCGGAATATCCGCAACAACCAAGCTGGAAATCAAAGGAACTTTCTCAGTCAAGGAATCAACCGCCACGACAACTTCACCATCAAACACTGCAATCGCTGTGGAAAAGATCATCGAAGAAAATGCGCTGCTTATCGAGCAACCTGTTATCATTGTGGAAAGATTGGACACTATTCGTTACAATGTCGACTGGGCAAAAACCGGCCAGGTTACCGAAACCAACGCCAAAGCAATCTAGGTAACACTCAACTATGCGCACTTCAAGGCCAACAACAGCCTCAAAATTCTTGTAACCGCGCTATTCAAGCAAAGCCTATCCAGCAAATGCCTCAACAACAGCAACAGCCGCAGCAGCAACAACCACAACCAACTCAACAACAAGCGCAACAAGGAAGAGCCTATACTCTGGAACAACCAAGCGGGAACGAAGATCAGGGAAACCTGGCGGGTACGGGACTGATCGATCATTAGCCTATTATTGTGCTTTTCAATACTATCACTTTGCATTTGTGTGCAACAGTAGACTGCATTCAGAATCTAGGGTTAGTACCGAGAGGACGAAGAACGAGTTATGTGTAATCACTCCGACCGGTGGGTCAACTCTCTCGAACTTTGTCTGCCCGACCCTAGAAATCTCTTTTGGAACATGTATTCTAAAGGCCAACGATTTGAACGTCCTACAAATGAAAGATGTGGACGTAATTCTAAGAATGGACTGGTTAGAAGAAAACCAAGCTACCATTCAGTGCAAGGACAGGATTGTGTCTTTTGAACAAGCTGGGAGAGAACCAGTGTACTTGCATAGAGTTCGGAAAGGAACAAGGATTCCTCTAATTTCTGCCATGCAAGCATGCTGATTAGCCAGCATAAAAGATAGTCGAGCTTTCCTTGTGTACCTCAATGAGGATGACAAGAAGGACATTACTGTCAGCGACGTAGAAGTCGTCAGAGAATTTGAAGATGTTTTTCCCGATGAACTACCTGGATTGCCGCCAGATAGGTAATTAGAGTTTGTTATTGATCTTGAACCAGGTGCAGCTCCTATTTCAAAAGCTCCGTATAGAATGGCCCCCAAGGAACTACAAGAGTTGAAGGTGCAATTACAAGAATTGCTAGATTTGGGATTCATCCGACCCAGTGCATCGCCTTGGGGAGCACCTGTTCTTTTTGTGAAAAAGAAAGATGGGTCTATGCGCATGTGCATTGATTACCGCGAGCTGAACAAACTCACTTTGAAGAACAAGTATCCACTCCCAAGAATCGACGATCTCTTTGATCAACTTAAGGGAGCAAAGGTCTTTTCAAAGATTGACCTTAGATCCGGATACCATCAGCTCAAGATCCGCCCGACGGATATTCCAAAGGCCGTTTTTCGAACAAGATATGGCCACTATGAGTTTGTAGTGATGTCTTTTGGATTGACAAATGCACCAGCAGTATTCATGGATCTTATGAATCGTGTGTTTCATCCATATCTAGATAATTTTGTCCTAGTCTTCATAGACGACATCCTTGTCTACTCGAAGAGTGAAGAGGAACATCGAGAACATTTGAGAACAGTCTTGAGAACCCTGCGAAAGGAGAGACTGTACGCTAAATTCAGCAAATGTGAATTTTGGTTGAAGGAAGTGATGTTTCTAGGACACATAGTATCCGCTGAAGGAATTAAAGTGGACCCAACTAAGATACAAGCTGTGAAGGAGTGGGAAGCTCCTAAAACCCCGAACAAAGTTCGAAGTTTTCTTGGACTGGCAGGATATTATCGCATATTTATTGAGGGATTTTCCAAAATTGCCAGACCAATGACGCAACTTTTGAGGAAAGGAATTAAGTATACCTGGACTGAAGAGTGCGAAGCAAGTTTCCAACGCTTGAAAGAACTCTTAACCACTGCCCCAGTCTTGGCAGTACCAGAAGCAGATAAAGACTATGAGCTGTATACTGACGCCTCCAAGAATGGTCTAGGAAGTGTATTGATGCAAGAAGGCAAAGTGATTGCATATGCATCACGTCAATTGAGGACGCATGAATTAAACTACCCAACCCATGACCTAGAACTAGCAGCCATTGTGCATGCACTGAAGATTTGGAGACATCATCTCTATGGAGCTAGATGTGCAATCTTCACTGACCACAAGAGCCTCAAGTATTTCTTTGAGCAAAAAGATCTGAATATGAGGCAGAGAAGATGGTTGGAACTAGTGAAGGACTATGACTTGATCATTAATTACCATCCTGGTAAAGCTAATCCAGTAGATGATGCGTTGAGCAGGAAGGCTCCGGCCAAAGCTTGTGCCATGATAACGCAAGAGGACGGACTGATTAAGGATTTTGAAAAGTTGAATCTTGAAGTGATTCCGCCACCAGAAATGGTGAGTACTAGAATAGCAGCCTTATTGGCAAGTCCTGATCTAAGGACAAGAATTGTGAAAGCACAAAGAAAAGATGAAGGTTTGGAGAAGATACGACTTCAGATTCGTGAGAAGGAAGTCGCAAACTTTCAAGAAGCTTCTGATAATGCCATAATGTACGATGGAAGGCTGTGTGTGCCAAAGAATGATAATCTGAGAGAAGAAATCATGAGAGAAGCACACGAAATACCGTACACTGTCCACCCTGGAAGTACAAAGATGTACCAAGACTTGAAGTCGAAATTTTGGTGGGAAGGCATGAAGCGAGACATAGCCCTGTTCGTTGAACGATGTTTGGCATGTCAACAAGTAAAAGCATTGCATCAAAGGCCGTATGGAAAGTTACAGCCGCTTGACATCCCTGAGTGGAAATGGGATGAAATAGCTATGAATTTTGTAACCGGTTTACCCAAGTCCCAGAGAGGAAACACTGCCATTTGGGTAATTGTGGATCGCTTGACCAAAAGCGCACATTTTCTGCCGATTCAGATTACGTATGGATCAGATAAGTTGGCCCAGCTTTATGTTAAGGAAATCGTACGACTGCATGGAGTGCCAACGATGATCACATCTGATAGAGATGCAAAGTTCACATCTCGATTTTGGACCAGCTTGCAGAAAGAGCTCGGAACTCGATTGAACTTCAGTACTGCATTTCACCCTCAAACTGATGGTCAAACTGAGAGAACCATATAAACTCTGGAAGATATGCTCAGAACAGTCGTTCTAGACCAAGGGGTGAAATGGGAAGCCGTTCTACCATTGATCGAATTTGCATACAATAACAGCTTTCAAGCCACCATTGGAATGGCCCCATATGAAGCACTTTATGGAAGAAAGTGCAGATCTCCCTTGTATTGGGATGAAGTTGGAGAACGGAAGGTTTTAGGACCTGACTCAGTCGCTGAGATGATAGAAATCCATCGACAGATCCGTGCTAGAATCAAAGAAGCTCAAGATCGACAAAAGTCTTACGCTGACAAGAGACGAACCGAGTTGACTTTTGAAGTTGGAGACAAGGTATTTTTGAAGATATCGCCCTCTAAGGGAATTATTCGCTTTGGAGCTAGAGGTAAGCTTAGACCTCGATATATTGGTCCTTACGAGATTTTGGAAAGAATTGGAGCTGTAGCATATCGTTTGGCTTTGCCACCGAGTTTCGGAAATGGTCATAACGTCTTTCACGTGTCGCAATTGCGGAAGTATGTCTACGATCCCAGACACGTTATTCAACAAGATGAGGTTCAGCTTCAACCTGATTTGACTTACGAAGAAGGACCAGAGGTAATCATGGATTTCAAAACGCAAGAGCTCCGCAACAAGAAGATCAACCTTGTCAAAGTTCTTTGGAAACACCATGGTACTGAAGAAGCTACGTGGGAGCTTGAAGACAAGATAAAGGAGAAGTACCCCGAGCTATTCACGTAAATTGCGAAATTTCGGGACGAAATTTTTTGTAGTGGGGGAGGATGTAACGCCCCTCGAAAATTTTTAATGTAATTACCGAATTTCAGAAATTTATATTTTGTTATCGAATTTAATTCGAAGCTATGCGATTGTTTCGATATGGAGATTTATTATTTTGGGTATTTATTCAATTGCCAATCTCATTTCAAGAAGAATAATTAAATATTAATTTAATAATTAACCTCGATAATTTATTTTGATGACCCGACATTTTTGTATCGGGATAATATCGATCGATAAATATTCGCGGGTAGACGAAATATTACGGTCTCCCGTGCGATGACGCGAAGAGATGTGGAGTTGACGTGAGGTGATGTTAAAGTGACCGATGTGACAAGCGAATGACAACCAGTTTAACCTTTTTTACTTTCGGTAATTACAAAGTTACCCCTCACCTCCCTCTATAAATATAACCCTCTATCTCACACCACCACTTTCACTTTCTCTCTCAAAACTCTCTAGAGTTTCTCCGGTGAGATTTCCGGCGACATTCCGGCGAGCTCCGGCGAGAAGTTTTAAGGTAAAACTATACCTTTTCAGAACCCTCTCTCCGTTTCCCTTCCATTTCCGAACTTAGTTATCCATTCCTTTGTGTTTTGAAGTGGGAAATCGACGAACTAAGGGTTGATCAAGCTTACAAAGGCTTAAGAACGTCAAGGAGGTATAGATCGAACCTCCCTCTAACTATTTTATCGATTTAAGCATGTTATGATTTTTGCCCTAGTTGATAAATGTTATGATCTAGGTTTGATATTGAGATTATGAGTACGTATGCATGTTTAGCATGTTATGTTATGAGCCTAGAAACAATATATAGAGTTAGGAATCGAGTTGTGTTGATTTTGGAGCATTTTTGGTATGTT
>JAPKLW010001338.1:199044-215197 GCA_026898455.1 Plectranthus barbatus | reverse complement strand
CTGATCCCATCTCTGTAGTTGCACCTGCTCAAGCCATTGATGTTGTGAGACAGGAACTGAATCATCATTTCCAATCCTCCATGCTCTCAATTTTTTATTTTGTCAAAAAGGGGGAAGAAAGGAGAGATGAAGTCATGAAGCTGCAGTTGAAAATGATGGAGAGGCGAGAAAATGATTAGAGAAGGCGAGAAGAGGAGCAGAGATTGCGGGATGAGCAGATAAGAATGGAATTGGAAGCAATAAAGGCTACCAGAGAACAAGAGTCGAAAATTTTCATTGAAGTGACCGCAACTCTTAAGGCGCAAGCTGGACCATCCACCTTTGCCGCAACTTCTTCAAAACCAAAGGACGCGGATCCCTCAAATCAAGAAAAGGACAAGGACAAGGATCAGGACAAGCAAGAGGAGTAGTTATGTATATTTGAACTATTTTTGTGTCTTCTTTCATTACCGCAGTTTTAAAAAATTTCATGCACTTGTAATTGAACACATATAGTGAAAAGTGAAAAACTGTTGGTTTGAAGACAACTACTCATTGTCTCTTACCTTATTTCTTGACTGGCTGAATTCACACATTCCAGTGTGATCAGCAATCCTTTTCTCTTATCGCTCTAAACTTATTAATGTTAATCGAGAAATATCTCTCCCATTCAGGGGCAAGATCAGTTAGAGTAGGTCGAGTGTAGAAGAAGCACAGTTGTGAGTAGAGTTAGATTGACAAACCTTGTAAACTCAGATCAACTGCATCTTCTTGACGACTTAGATAGACTTAGAGGTATGGTTTTGACAACATCAAAAAGGGGAAAATTGTTAGGTGTTAATGTTTAAATCCCACCTTTAATTTGATGTTTTGATGTGTCAAAACTGAATACCAAACTCTAGGCCCTTAAAGTTATTACCTCATATAATCCTTATAGGAAAATCAAGTTGTAATAAGTCTAGGAGAAGAAAACTGTCAAAAATTGTGGAACAGTTTTTTAGACAGAAAGTTGTCAAGACAACTAGAACTACCAAAGAGTGACGAGTGAAGAAAAACTGTGCAGACAATTTCTAACTGTCAAGGGTGAGGCAAATGAAAACTGAGGACACATTTTTCACGAAACTGCTCACAACGAAAACAACACGTGAAAAATAAGGATACATGCAGTCATAAAGAAGCATTGAAGCTTTAACTAAAGAGGAACAAATGTATCCTCAGTTGACTGCAGTACAATGTTGTTGGAGTCTGACACAAAAGACAAAACTGTCTCTGCAAAGTCATGTCACCATGCAGAAAAAGTGGAAAAAGCAGAACAGTAGGTCTGCTACAGTAGAGGAGAACTAGCGATGATTGGACATGGACCATCTTGTCTCTACCGGCTATTTTCTGGATAATTCATCTATAAATAGCAGGAGGATCAAAGAGACAACACACGAGAGAGAGACACATGAAAATCAAACGCATATATAGACACACAGAGATATACGTTATTCAGACTTAAGAATTTACGCCATTTGCTCTGCCATTTTGATAGCTCAAAGCCTCTATAATCCTTCAGGATATCCGTGGTTCATTTCGTGAACACGAGGCCTTCGAGCTCTCCAGATTTACGAGATCTTCCGTGTGATTGTTCACACATGAGGATTTAGTCATTCGGACTACATCTACACTCTTGGTGTTCTTACGTTCTAAGGAAGAACACAGCAACCTGACTCTCTAAGTAGAAGAAGGTTATTATGGGCATCTGCCAACCATTGTACATTCATGGGAAGAACTCAACCATCCAACCTACCGGAGAAGGAAAAGGGAGGTCTGTCCTCAGTCCATCTCCGATGACCGCCAGTTCCGAGGAGACTTCGAGGAGTTGCTTGGCTTCGAGTAACTGAAGAAGGAGTGAAGAACATCTACCTAGGCGAGTGACCCAGTTCACTACGGACGGTGGTTTTCGTGGTGTTTGGCTATAGATCGTAAGGAGTGTATATTTCATAACCTTGTGATTTCTGGATTAATTTTCGAAGAGTGGACGTAGGACTTAAGGCTCCGAACCACTATAATTCCTGTCTTATTTACTGCGTTACTTATTTTCAGCATCATACAGTTTTCGATTTGAAACCTTCAACACTTCTCCAAAATGTTGAAGCGTATAACTGTTGATATAATTTAACTGGACACCTTGATAAAACTGTTGATTATTCTAAACGGCCTTTAAAACTGTTGGACAAAACTGAACTATCATTCACCTAACTGAACTGTTGATTTACATTTGAGAGTACACATATAATTGTTCTTATACTTCCGCTGCACATTGAAACTAACTCTGATTTGAGACCAACAATATGGTTTATATTAGGGGTGGTAATTTTTGATCCGATCCGATAATCCGACACGAATCCGCACGATAATAACGGATACGGATTAAGGCTTATCGGATATGGATCCTTATCGGATCGATACGATAAGGACACAAAAATTTTGGATCGGATTCGGATTGGATACGGATCGGATACGGATATCCGTTAATAAATTAATAAAAATTATTTATTTTTTAAATATAATAATTAATTAATTGATTTTGATATATTAATATAGATTTAAAGTTCTTTCAAAAACTCAATTCTTTTGATTCTTCATTGTTCGTGTCCCATTATTAATTCACCACTAAAAAATGTATTTATTTATCTATTAATTATATTTTTAATATTTATTTTCTTCTACTATCAAAATTTAATAACTTTATTTTTTTCTCAACTTCAAGTTTTCAATTAAGTTGTATCAACAACGAATTAACTATAAGGTGGGATCTTAAATTTTAATGTTGATGAAAATATTGTAGATTCTCATTAATTGTCTCAACTCTTTCAATTTCACCATGATAGATTAAAAGTATTTATTATAATTTATTTTATTTGTTATAAATCAGTTTTAATTAATATTTTTCTCCCTCAAAATTGTAAGTGAAGTATTGACGAGATTGATCAGTATTTAGAAATGAACATATTTGATCACTAGAATTGAAATTTAAGATTTATCTATGTATCTTCGGATATTTGATTGAGGATTTTAGTTTCAAATGAAGTTACAGTTTTATTTATTTATCAAACACATTATTTGAACAATCAAATATTTGAACAATCAAATATAAATATTTTGTATTATCTTATCAAATTTTTATTGAATTATAATTTTGTTTATTGAAACGAATTCTTATTGAATTAATCCGATTTGGATTCTTATCAGATCTTTATCGGATCGGATACATAACGGATCATTCGGATTGGATACTTATTGGATCCTTAACGGATACGGATCGGATTCGTGCGGATACGGATTTGAGCTTAACGGATCGGATATGGATATGGATTTTAATTTTTCTTAACGGATCGGATACGGATTTTGATCTTAACGGATCGGATCGATAACGGATTGACATGATAAGGATCCGATCCGCACGAATTGCCACCCCTAGTTTATATTGAGGGTCAAAATTATAACTCCATGAAGAGTCCCACGAAGGTGAAGGGATAGACTTATGAAGGCATCATGAAAGATGAACAAGAAACCCACATAGTAAATAATTAGCAAATGGAGATTACAAAAGAACTCAACGATAAAACATGACAAAGGAATAATCATGAAGAAAGATAAGAAGAATCCGAGTGCTATATACAAAGGAATGTCTTCACACGAATGAATACCAAAGTATGAACAAAGGAGTAAAAATAAAATCACCATATAACTTGGAAAAGATATATAAAGATAGAACAAATCTATCATATTATAGCCATGTCTTGATTTTTTAATGATAAACGGACATTCAGTTATGGAAATTATATGTATAAATCCACAATTGTAATTCATTTAGCCAAATAATAACACATATACTCTACATTATTTTCCATAACTCCTTTGAATCTCTCATAATATAAAATTCACCCATGACAGTTTGGCGTCTATCATGGGATCCAGAAGAAGATCTACGGAAGAACAACACAAGCAAGATAGAAAACAAATCCCGCAAACTAAAGACATGGTTTAGGACTAACAAGTAACATTTGGAGTTGCCCTTTGACAGTTAAAGAACCAAATGAAAGAAATCGAATTGAAGAGAGAAATCTTGACTCTACGAGATGAGCTAACCAAATGAACTACTCAAAGATAGCAGTTGAGGACAAAATCTAAGAAACATCTATTAAGAGGAATTGGTATTCGAGAAGAGTGAAAAAGAGCACAAGGATACTAGTTTGGCACATGATTAAGGGAGGAATCTCAACGATGAGGCCACGACATTAGGTCTGCCAATAAAACTCAAAGGCCTTCGCTAGCTCTAAATGATGGGGGCACCCCGAGTTGCGCTAGAAATAAATGGGATAGCTATGACAATTCCCCTTTCATGAAACAAATTTTGAAGGTTTCTTTGCCACGTAATTTTGTTATCCCAAGCATCACGGCCTATGATAGTTTGACCAACCCAGACGCAGGGCCGGTCCTCAAGGTGGGCGAGAGGGGCTTCGGCCTAGGACCCCCGAAAAAATTATATCCCATTATATTATATTATATATATATATATATATATATTTGATCATATGAGAATAGTTGTTAACGTGAGAACATGAGAATAGCAAATGAAGTAATTTTAAGATAAAATGAACAAAAATGAAGATAAAAATGAATAATATTTTAGAAAAACTGAAGGCTAAAAAGTACAATGAATGAAATCAAAGATAAAATGAAAATGAAGTATTTTGAGGTTAAAATGAATATTTTTTCACTGAATGATTTTGATGTTAAAATGAAGTATAGCGAGGATATAATATAGTATTCTCATATTCTCTATTCTCACTAGATTAAGCCCCTATATATATATATATATATATATATATATAGGGGAGTGATCATATGGGAACTACCCTTACCATGTGAAAATAAGAACTAATCTCGGCCATCCAATTGGTGATCCAACGCTCAAGATTAAATAAATCCCGTCAGCATTATAGTGTAGTAAAACATGCATTAAAGGGTAATTTTGTAATATTTTTTCTCTCTCCTCTAAAATCATCCTAAATCTTTAAATGATCATATCTCATCCGATATAGATTATTTTTTAATGTATCATATATCAAATTAAAGGTAATTTAATTATCTTTGAAACGAAATCCCTATTGCATATGTTTCGATTCAAAAATCATCGTAAAAATTGAAAATTAGTGATTATATGCATAATTCTCGTAACAGTACACGAATTCTTATATAATGACTGGAGTTGCACAATATAATGCATGAAGTTGTATTATATAATGCAGAATATTATAGATAAAATGCAATATATTTTTTCCAGCGAGATCAACAAAAAAATTAAAATTCATTATCTTTGCATACTATAGAAAATATTATAGTTGTTATAAATTTGATCATACAATATTTGTTTTTAATTATGTATTTTTTTATGTTATATAAATATATATTATTATATTATATAATGCATGTTTGTTAGGTATATAATGAATGTTTGTTTGTTATATAATGAATGTCGATGTCAAAATAATGCGGTCCACGGAGTATCGGTATATCTTAAAAATGAAGTTCACATGATAGACATTCAAATATTCATTCTAACAATAATTTTAAATAGTTTAATGTACGAATAAGAATTTATATATGACAATAATCTTTGAGAAAATTAATGATAGGTATGTTTCAATCTTAAAGATTAGAGAATTCTCCTTATTTATAATTTTCCATATTAATTAAGATATTTTCCATATCAATTTTGATATGAATATCTTATATTTAGTGCATAGAGTTATATTTTTCTCTCTCTTAAAATTATAAATATTATAATTCTCTTAATTTAAAATTATTTTTTAGTGTACCAAAATAATATGATTTTATTATTTTTTAACTAAATCTCTATTGCACATGTTTAGTGGGAGTAAACTATGTAACAAATGAAAATTATTAATCTTATGCATAAATCAAATAACTTATGTATTATAATGTAAGTAAAATAATTTTGCTCTAAAATAAAAGTAATTAATACACTATAGTTCCGATTAAAAAATCATCGTAAGAATAAAAATTAGTGATTATATGCATAATTCTGGTAACAGTACACAAATTCTTATATAATGAATACAATTTCACAACATAATGCATGAAGTTATAGTATATAATGCAGAATATGATAGATAAAATGCAACATATTTTTTCAAGCAAAATCATCATTCATCATTAAATTTGCACATGTTATGCATTATATAGTAATAACATATGCATTATAATGAAAGTACTATAATTTTTCTCTAAAATAAAAGTAATATCATATATAATGCATGAATTAATACCGTATAATGATAGTAATATTGTTCTAAAATAAGAGTAATACCCTATTATAATGCAGGAAGATGTTTGTTAGGTATATAATGAATGTTAGGTATATAATGCATGTTTCTTATGCATATAATGCATGTTTGTAAGATATATAATGCATGTCGAGGTTGAATATGCAAACATAATCTTAAATAAGTACAAAATGACAAAAATACCCTATAATGCAGGTTTTTTGAGATAAAATGCCCAAAAATTTTAGTAAAATCCTGAGCGTTCATTTATCAAAATCAATGGCGAGGATTGGTTCTTATTATATATATATATATATATATATAGGTTAGATCATATGAGAATAGATGTTAATGTAAGAAATGAGAATAAATCTCAGCCTTTGATTTCACAAGATCTGCGGTCATGCTTTAATAATTTCCGTCTTCATTTTATCCTCCGCGAACTTCATTATTACATATGTAAGGGTATCATTGTCATTTAGCTTGATAGTATCTTCCTCAAATAATTTACATTTTCATTTTATCCTCCGTGAACTTCATTATTACATATTTGGATTTCTAATTCCTTTTCAATTTCGATTTTTCATCAAATTTCAATTGCCTTGTTGAGTCATCCAATACTCTAAAATAAAATAAAATTTTATTATTATTTAATTGAATTTTCTAATTTAATGAAGTTTTAAATAGATAAAATAAATTTAACATATTTTTCTGAAAAATTGTTTTTATTTTTATTTAATTTAATTTTTCCCATTTGATGAAATATAGAGAAGATAAAATGAAGAGAACTGTTTCTGAAAATTTAATTTTTTTTCTTTTAATGATGTATATAGGAGATAAAATGACGAGAACTGAAATAATTTTTCCGAAAAATTGATTTTATTTTTATTTAATTTAATTTTTTCCATTTAATGAAGTATAGAGGAGATAAAATGAAGAGAACTGTTTCTAAAATTTTGATTTTTTTCGTTTAATGATGTATATATGAGATAAAATGAAGAGAATTGAAATCATTTTTTTCGAAAAATTAATTTTATTTTTATTTAATTTATTTTATAATGAACAATAATTGAGATAAAATGAAGAATGATTAAGATATAATGAAGAACTGCTAAGATAAAATGCATGTCACGTATAATATCAAAATTCACATCGAATTTATTTTATAATGAATCACATTTGAGATAAAATGAAGAATAACTAAGATATAATGAACTGCTATGATAAAATGAATGTCACGTGTAACATCAAAATTCGAATCGAATTTATTTTATAATGATTCGCAATTGAGATAAAATGAAGTATAACTAAGATAAAATGAAGTATATAATACATAAAATGAACAAAACACAACTTTTGCGCCTTGTACGTTCGTAATGACTATGTTGCCCTTCAATGAAGTAAAATGAGGATATTATGCCGCGTTTTTTGTTAAAGCTCTTATATAATCTGGATCGTTGATGTTGTCAAATCTATGGACGAGATTTATTCTCATTTCTCATGATAAGGGCTATTCTCACCAGATCAGCCCCCTATATATATATATATATATATATATATATATATATATAATGAATAAATTTATAAATGAATGAGATTAACAATCATTTACACATTTAATTGATTCAATTAATAAAGAAGATCTATTTTTATTAAAAATACAAAAAAGTTAAGATTTAATTATCTATACATATTTAAGTTTCTTAAATATTCAACTTATTAGATAAGTATAAATTTAGGTCTCAAAATTGAGATATGATTCTCTTATATTGTAGAATTGAGACATAGTACTTAGGGCCCCAAAATGGATCTAAACATATTTAACACTTTTTATATCCTAAAACAATAATAATATATAAACAAGAAAGAATGATTCATTACAAGTTTTTAATTTTATTATAGTAGTGTAATGAAAATTGAAATTTATAACTTAAAAATTTTCGTTTAAAAATGTTCGATTTATTTTCGCCCATGAGCCCCCACATTTTCATGGCCGGCCCTGCCCAGACGACTTCATCATCTTCTATAAATTGAAGATGCAAAAAATGCCAGAAAATGAAACATGCAATGCATGTGCAAAAGTTTTGGGACATTCAGAAAACCAAGAAGAGGTCTAGTGGCTTACATTCAGTGACACTGAAGAAGGGAGAATTCCTGAAAGACTAACAAGAAGAAAGTGTCAATACCGGAATGCTTGAAGGAAGTTAGCCATTTAGGTTTTCAGTAAAAGCTCTGAAGAGGATCAAAGTTTTACAAGAAGTTGCCAAATTATCCATGCGCCATCATTTAAAATAGAGCAGATGCTGAAATTATGTGGAAAACCCAAACAAAGAAAATAGGCAGACTCGAACGACGACAAGTAAGGGAGAATGTTTACGCACAACCTTACCACACAAGGGATCACAGACTAAGTAATTGACGAAGGGAGTAATATGCAATGCAAGTCTTTCAAGGTTAAGCCCTCCAAGCTGGTGATTCTAGTACCAGCTCGGGTTCAAAAATATAGATTGTTTAGTGAGTCGTTGATGCAATATTTATTTTGCAAATAAACACCTCACTAGTCACTGAGCATCAAGGGTAAAATTTATCGAATGAACTCAATTCGCCAGTCAATTACTTGCTACTACTTTAATTTACGATATTCAAGTATGATCACAAGTTTGATGGTTCACTATCTAGGCAATGTATTGAAGCTAACTAAACTAACAACTACTCAAATGCATCATCATGAAATCAATTAACTTAATCAGGCGCGCTCACACATTTACTAATAGTTTTCGCACGCACTATAACTCTGATAAGGGATCAATATTTATTCTATTATTATGTTTATTTGATTGAGATCTTATCAAATTTTTATCATGTTAATCAGATCAAATTCTTATCAGCTTATTTTTGTATTTGTATCTTGTTTGGACAACAAATCAGTTTCAAATATAAATCAAAACATTCCTTAATAGGTTAAATAAATATTCAGTCTTAACAAAATAATTTACTAGCAAATTGACACAATAATAAGTCTTTATTCGAATAACCAATACACCAATATAGACGTATGGCAAATTGGCAATTATGATATTAGGATAAAATATGAGTAAGTAGCAAACTATATGATTCGAATAGTTCATACTCCCTCAATAAAAGTGAGCGTGGATTAATCATTGTTTGCTTTTCTATGTATGCACAGACTAATATAAATGTGTTTTATATTATAGATATATTGATAGAAACTGATTCAAAAGAGTGGATCACATGTTAAAAGTTGATTTGGGTTAAATAGAAATAAATTTACAATATTAATTTAAAAATTAATTATTGAAATTGAGACTTTTTTTCATTATTTCATGCTTAATTACTTTATAAATCATGCTAATTAATTAAGCATGATTTATAAAACAATGAAGCTAACAAAATTATGTTTAATTTTTCAATATTTGATGTTTAAATATAAATCATTAATGTTATTAATCTAATGGCTGAGATTCATTCCTATTTAAAACAAACTTTAATTTTAACATTTATCACAACTCGTGATTCAGATATTAAAGAATTATTCATGTTAAATAAAAATGAATTTACAGCTTTATTTTAAAAAAAACTCATTATTGATATGCTTGAAAACTAAGATTTTGTGGAGAAAACTATTATTTTCATTATTATTATTTTTTTGAGAAATAATTATTTTGATTATAACAACTGTTCCTTTTAATGTTTTTGAGTTAGAATCAATGTAACTATTTATTTATCCGGTCGGGTGAGAGTTAAATATTGTATCCCAATTCCATCTTTCAATTTCGTCTTTTAATTTACCTTGATAAAATCATTGAATATAACTTCCTCGTGAAAAAATAATCATATATATGCTGCTGAGGAAAGCACAAACATCTGTATACACGAAGAAGATACAAAACCTAATCCAAAAACTAAAGAAACCTAACTCACATACAAAAGAATGGTATGATCTACTCTATGATGGGACGCTTTCCATGGGGATCTAACCGGGGAATTGATCTGGCAATGCTTGATGTAGTTGCAGTTGCAGTTGCAGTTGACGTAGCAGTTTGTGACATCGTGGAGCCGAACGATCCCGAGCTCGAGTCAGAGTTTCCGGTGGTGGTCGTTGTTCTGTATCGCCTGTATCTTGATCCAGGTATTCCGGGTCGCGTTGGTTCTTCAAGATGGCTCGGCCTTCTTGACAGTAACACCACCACTCGGTCCATGGATGGGCGTGATTGTGGATCGGACTGCACGCAGAGCAACCCGACATGTACCAGCATCGATATCTGCTCTGCGTCCGCCGACGACACCAATACAGGATCCATGATTTCTAGGGTCCTCTGTTTTCTGTAAAGCTTATAGGCCTGCAGAGCAACAAGATCACTACATGAACTGCAATGTTGTTACACTGAAAGAAGCTTTTGACATAAATGAAACTAAGCCTCAACAACAATATGTAGGGGTATAATCAAACTAAATTAAGTCTGAATGGTATTTTGCTCACATTGACTCATTTATGATCGAGCTTTAATTAAGCCTAAATAACTTTTTAATTTAGATTATTTTTTAAAGAAAAATAATTTTATACTAAAAATTATCATATTTAGACTCAAATTCAGTTTTTATTTCCTTAAAACTACACAGATTTATCTTACTTACCCTTAGATTACTAAAATATTAATTTCATAAAGTTAATATTTTTGATTTAATATAATTTTAATTAGGGAGCTTGCTTACAAGCTCACGAGTCAAATAATATAAAGTTCATGTTTGGTTAGCAACGAGCTTCATTAAACGAGCTCGAACGAATTTTTATCAAATTGAAATCCGAGTAACTCACACATCCATATGTCCAGTGGAATCTCGAACTCATAACCTCTTGGTCATATGCAAGACGTTTTCATCATCGCACCCCGTGTAGGGGACTAGTTTGGTTCACTCATAGCCTTTAAGGTGTTACAATCTAGCAATACCCTCACTCCTCACAGCCTTGAATACTATTAACTTAATTTAAAATAAAATAAAAAACAATGTATGCTCAGATTAGACAGATTTTGTATCAAAACGAAGTTCCTATGGTGATCTCATCCAATATTTATATCTAAACTTCAGTAATTCAACAAGGTGAGCCAAGTGTTCTTACCCATTCAAGCAGGTTCCCCGAATCAGGATCTCGATCAAAACTGGAGTTTTTTTGCCCGCTAATCAGCTCCAGAACGACAACCCCGAAGCTGAAAACATCGGCCTTTTTAGAGAGGTTACCATGCATGAGATACTCCGGTGCCATGTAACCACTGCAATCAAATAAATGTGTCCATATTTGTTGTCTGACTCGACAAGAAAGGGCATGTAGCGACAAAGATAAAGCTTAAGAGAACCCATACTTGGTACCAGCTACACGGGTCTGAACATTCGATTGGTCTTCCGGGAAAAGGCGTGCCATGCCGAAATCAGCAATCTTGGGGACCCATTTATCATCGAGTAAGATGTTGCTGGCTTTGATGTCTCGATGAATGATGGTGCAATGGGCTTGTTCATGAAGATATAGCAGGCCCTTCGCAACGCCTGTGATGATATCATGCCTTCGTTTCCAGTCTAGCAACTCTCTTCTATCAGACTCTAAGTAGATGAATCACAAAATATAATGTCAGTTTCACTTTCATGCAACATCTAAATTAGAGTAGAAGATGATTCGCCATGTTGGAATTTCCCCGGAAAAGAAAGAAACAAAGAAAGAGAACCAGATACGGATAGAATCCTTGTAGTAAACTCTTGCACAAAAGATCCAGAACTCAAAATACAATCACTTAGCGCGAAACTACAATAGTCGAGCATCAGTAATCGACAAGCACTCCAAGAGTCTCAGAAACCGACATGTGGGTGAAATGTACCATAGTCTCCACTTTAAATTGCAAAATGAAGCTTTTTGTTTTCCCAATTTGCACAATTCCTTAATCAATCTTCTGAGAAGTCTAGTTTTGTAGCTACACGGAAAATTCTAACCACTCTCCCTCATTCTGTAGCTTATTTCTAGTGTTTTCTAACATAGGATAAGAAATAGTTTATGTTTATAGCACGAAAGATACACAATTGTTTCAATCAACACAGAAACAAATTCCTCCAAAAAATACTTCATTTTCACCAAATGTGTTTTAGCCTAACGAAGCAGGTGGGTCAAAGCCTTCCCAGCCCCGATTTAATATTAAAACCCAATTCCAAAAAAAACGCTTAGTTTTCAGTTGAAGCCTCAAGGCACGACGAATTACATAGAGTTGAGTGAAAAACAGATATGCATCAAAAAACATCATGATCTATCCATTCAGTGACCTAGTTAAGATTCTACAGTTTGTGTGCTTCATGGCTCATTCACAGCTAGTGAATACCAAACTGGGCGAAAGGCCGGTCGTCAGCAAATAAGTCACTCAGCAAACAAAAACGGTCACACTATGTCCATCCACCTCACCCCAGAAGTCAATTTGATTTTTTTTTCAAGTATATGCAACAAAAACAGAAAATCTCACCCATCTGCTGACTTACAATCACACTCCAAAACTTATCCATGCAAAAGATGTAACTGGAAATAACTGCATTCGAGTTTCAACTTCGATTTGGTCATTGAATACTTCAATCCAAGTCCTATTCAAGACCATAAACTAAAACCTACCAAAAATATGTACCTTCCTTCATCACATAAGATGCAAACAGCTAATTGCAAACAAAAAAAACAAGATGAAAAACTTACTGAAAAGAAACTTATCGAGGCTCTGATTCGCAACATATTCGTAAACAAGCAGTTTTTCTGGATCACGAGCACAATATCCCAACAAATTCACCACATTTCTGTGCTGCACACGAGCCAACAGCTTTGCCTCATTCAGAAACTCTTTCTTCCCCTGAGCCGATCTCTGTGACAACCTCTTCACGGCTATCTCTCTCCCATCACTCAATTTTCCCTAATCAAAATCAAACATCCCCCACACCACAACCCTAAAATCAAATCCATATTCAACAAAATAAGCATTCCCTTAATCAAATCACAATTTCCCGCCAGCCAATTCGATTGAGTTACAATTATAACGACCCACAAACTCAAATAAATGCTTTCAAATTATGAAAAAGAATTGAACAATAGGATGTATTACCTGAAAAACAGGACCAAAACCCCCTTCCCCAAGCTTGTGAGAGGCATGAAAATTCTTGGTTGCAGCAACAAGGGCCTCAAAGGAAAAGCTTTTCTGCTCCTTGGCTGCGATTTCCGCCAAGTCTTCGTCGTGTTTATCTTTGGACACAATTTAAACACACAAAAATGGAAAAGCACCCACATCAGATAATGCAAACATTGAGGATTTTCTAATTAACAACCTTAACAGAAAACAACGAAAGAATCTGACCTCTTGTAGAACTTGATGTGAAGGGCTTGAGGAGGTTTTGGAAGAAGTTTTTGTTTTTGGATTTACTCATCTCATTATGGAAAAATTATATTTTAATTAGGGTTGAAATTCTGAAGAATCGGCGGTGATAATAATTTATTGCACCCACAAAACTGGTGGCAGTGATCAGCGCCTCGACATTGACTTTTCACAATTTCACGTTGTCTGTTGTCAACACGCAAACACAACTCCCTCCCATCGTGGCTGTATGCAAATTTTCTTCTACTTCAGACAGACTATTAAACGGAAAGATTCAATCAGATAATGAACTGCTGGTTTCAAAAATCAAGCATTCCAAGTACTACCTCCGTCCCGCGCTATTACTCCCATATGATTTCGGCACAGGAACCAATGTTTATGAGTGTAGTGGAATTAATATTTTATTGATGAGTGTGAAAAAGTTTGCTATTTTAGGAAATGAGACTAATAGAGTGGGACAGACCAAAAAGGCAAATGGGACTAATAGAGTGGGACGGAGGGAGTATTTTCTAGTGTATATTTGATAAACCTTGTACATGCAAGTATCATTTCTTATTGGATGTTTTTGTTTAAACTGTATGGAAAGGGTATTTTTTTTCATCTGTTCATAATATACGGAGAAGAGAGAGAGAATATAGAGAAATATTTATTTCATGGCAAATTCTCGTATGAGATGGTCTATCAATTTTATTGTGAGACGAATTTAATGAAATGATGTGTTTCTTTATCTCAAATGATATATTTCTTTATTGTAAATAATATAATTTTAAAAAATAAAATGATGTATTTAACTTATTGAAATAATATATTAAGGTTCGTCTCACAATAAAAATCTTAGTTGGTGTTAGAGTATTTCATATTAACGGTGAAAATCCTCTCTCGTTATAAGTTAACTTTATATGGAGAAAATGAAATTTTAACATAGAATCAGAGTTGACGCCGTTCGATAATAGATTCCCCATAAAAGTTCCACGTTGCGTGTGAGGGATGTCAAAAATATTCCGATAATGGAATCCTCATAAAACTCCACCATATACGTGAAAATATCCCACTGGAAACACCATATACTATCTTATAATTCTCTCTCCTTACAAGTAGTGAGATCTTACCAGGTGTAATCTACTAAAAATTCCTCATAACTTAATCTTTCAGATAGTGGTAGAAATTTCTACAGATCTCCGATTTTCAATAACGTTTCACTCTCCTTGGTGGAACCTTGTGGAGAAACTTTAGATTTTTGGGGCATTGAATCTACTAATATGTTAAAACAAAGTAGTAGTAATTTTAGCAATTTAAAAAAAAAAAGTGGGAATAGTTAAAGAATTTAGCAATTATTTATTTTGATTAGCCATTAATTAATGCTAATTATTATATACAATTATGTCCAACAAATATTTCATATTTTATTTTCAATTTTCATGTCCATAATATTAGTGTTTAAAAATTTGTTAGAAATTTTCTTATGTTATTATGTTTTGGTGGGTTAAAGTATGTTAAAGTCATCTTAGTTTGTTTCTAGATAGTTTCAGTATAGTCGGAAAATGTGAGTCCTGTATAGAATCTATATCGAGTTGTAAGCTGAAACTAATCTGAAGACCAAACTGGCTAATCAGTTTGGAATGCGCAAAAGACTCAACAGACAAAGATTCGAGCGGAACCTACTAGTCTAGAAGAATATGAATTTGACTTATGAGTTTTGATGCCACCAAGTATGGATCTAGCAAGTATGGTCCAAATCAGTACATCAAACTTACCATCATAGGGACCAAGTGTTACTAAAGGATGACGTCACCAACATGGACTTGCAAGTATGACGGCACCAACATGGATTTCCTAGTCCAAATACCAGTGCAAAAAGACAAGAAGAATAATTTGAGGAACGTACTGACAAGTGTAGACTTTAAGGATTGGAGATTCCTTATAGTCTGCAAGCACGAAACTCGAAGTTTCGATACCTAAGATAGTTAGTCCAAGATTCCTCAAATTGACACTACTATCGTTCTGACACAAAGACGAACAACCATTGTCGTTATCAGAAAAAGTGAAACAGGTGCAGAACATTTGGAAAAAACACCACCTACCCGCCGCCGAGTGCAACGGTCTAAAAGAGACATTTGATTGAACATCATCCAATCTTTCTCTAAGGACATCTATTTGAAACATTCAACCTCACAGCTATAAATACCGTGGATTTCATCAGAAGAAGGTTACTGAAACCAAATTCGTGACGAGTACTGGTATCAAACATTTATCAAGCTTACTCAACATTCGAGGCTCCTAAGCTCTTCTGTGTGTCACTCCAGTGAACACAAGACTCATAACATTTTTTCTTAAGTTATTTTCTCGGTAATCTTTCTCTCCAAGAAATATTACAACAGTCAAGTACGTCTTGTACTCTGACTCTCATGGGCATTATTGCCGCAAGCTGGC
>JAPKLW010001338.1:179242-199034 GCA_026898455.1 Plectranthus barbatus | reverse complement strand
TACGTCTTGTACTCTGACTCTCATGGGCATTATTGCCGCAAGCTGGCAGTTTCGGGGAAACTATAAACACCCCATTCCAACAATGAGGAGGTTGCGTGGTTTGCCCACACTCCAAGAAGCTACGAAGTGAAAGACGAGCAAATGACCAGGCGAATGAGCATGTGGACTGAAGGACGAGGCATTCTTCAGCAAGCGATAGATCGTAGGAGCACCTTGTAAACTCCATCACTTAGTGGATTTCCAGACTTGTGTCTGAAGAGTGGACGTAGGACCTTGAGTATCTGAACCACTATAATTCCATTTGTCTTTTATCGCTTTCATACTTGTTGTCAACTTACTTTCTTTTAAAACTCAAGACTCAAGTGTTGTAGTATATACTGAATACTACTAAGCATATTTGACATTAAAAAAAAATACCTGAACTAAAGATTTGACAAACTAAACTGATATGTCAACCCTTAGATAGATAGAGAGGGAGGGCAGAGCCTAGTTCAGGACTCCATTTGCTAGCTTCACGGATAATTGCATTACCTTCTGCAGCAAGATCACATCCTTCATTACGAGCTTACATCAACTTAGATAAGTGTAAGTATACCGAATCAAATTATTAATTTTCGCTTTGCAATTTACGTATACTCTAATAAATGGGACAAACATATAAACAACCATTTTGGTTAATTATTAATAAGAAAATTTATTATTTACCAAAATATCTTATATCTCTCATATTTATTTAACAATTAAATAAATAAAAGTAGATCATTATTAGATTTTATTAGTATATATATTGGTTTTTTAGTACATATATAAGTTTTGGATTTTTTGGTCCATTTTAGAATTTATTTATTTTGAATAGTAATTAATTAATGCTACTTATTATATATAATTTTTCCCACTATTCCAAATTTTATTTTAAATTTTCGTATCTCATAATAGTAGGCAATCATCTTTGTTAATTATTGATAAAATGTTTTATTTTCATCAAAATACTGCATGTGTCTCATATTTATTTAACAAGAAAATAAATAAAAATATATCATTATTTGATTTTATCTCTATATATATTTTTATATCTTTAATATATAAACAAATTTTAGATTTTTATGATCACATATATTCCCGGCCGAATTTTTAGACAATAAAATATAAATATTAATTAAATTCTAAAATTAACTATTACTTACTAATAGTTGAATCACTTAGCCCATATTCTCGCTTCTACTCCATCCACCACTACTACTCGCGCAGAGGCTGCCTTCTAATACAAAACATGCCCCTAACGGATGTAGTTTTACATTCCACAGCTTTGGGAAATCACTTAACCTCATCCATCTTAGATGCTCTCTGAACCAAGTTTTTTTTTATTATTTTTTCTAGTATAAAACGAAAATATTAAGCATTTAGATGGTAGACACAAGTTTTCTTTTAAGGATAATGAATGAAAGATTCAGCTATTAACGAGAAATAATTTCAAGAAGTGCATTTCCAAGAATCAAATATCTTTACAACACCCAACTCAAGTAAAACAACTCCCTTCGAACGATTCATACCACCACCATATTTCCACTCATTTCAAATAATACCAAAATCAACTATGGAGAGAAAATTACATTCTATAATATATGCATATTTTTTCTTATATAAGGCCAAATGGATTGCTAGTCTGGGGGTGAGCAGCAGTAGCAGGCACAGCCGGAAACGCTCCAAACCCTGCATCTCCGAAAGGATTCTGGGGGCTTATCATAGAATTGGGCAGCTGTGGTGGTTGCGGATAAGCCGGTTGAAATGGATTGAACGGATTGATTTGATGGTGTGCCATGCCAGCCATCTGAACTGCTGGAGTGGGAGCATTGTTCGAACTAGCGAACGGGTCACTGACTTCAAAGGGATTGGGAGCCGGTGCTCCATATACTGGCTGCTGGGATGCTCTATATGCTCCCTCATCGTACAGGCTGTGGAGGGTAAGCGAATCCAGTCCACCAGCCTACGGCACATAGCAAACAACAGGTCAAACAGGAAAAATTACAAACATCACCCATTTTCCGAAAATAACAAATCCAAACATGCTTGTGGCAAAATAATACAGCAGGGTGGCCTGTCTTGTAGCATCGCTAAAACAATTGATAGATTCAAATGTTGATCACTTGCAACGAATAAACAAACATCAGTATCCAAGCTAGTCAGCTGCTTTAGTATTTTAAATCAAAGTGTCCCTGTAGCTTCAGCCCCAATATAAATTGCTGAAGCCACAGCTTCAGCAGGACCTTGATTAGGAGATGCTCAAAGATTCACATTCCCAGTAATTGTAGAAGCTAATATAACTCCGATAAGGCAGGCATAACGATGAAAATATAAGGAAGTAGAGAGTGGTGCATTCTACAAAGAAAACAAGACATACCAACTGCCTCTCCTGTACTGATGATAAGTTGGTGCAGGGTGTAGTAACAAGTGCAAGTTCCCACCCAGTAGGGTCAAAGCTTTTTGATTGAGAAGCATCGGAGTCAAAAGGGGTAGTGCCTGCAGTTTGCACAGCATGATACAATTTTCACTTTTCAAAGACGATGAAAAAGAGTCGCAATGCAGCATATAACAGAAATGCTTACCAGAAGGAATAATGGCTAAAGCCAAAGCATTGCTTTCCTCAATCACAGCTGCATCTTGTGCATTTGCATTTAAGTTATTTAACCCCTAAAGTAACCCACCCAAAAGGATAAATAAATTAAAAAGGAAAATCGCACATGGGAAGGGATTTTCACCCCAAATATTGTAACAGATACAGGATATCAAGTATTTAAGTTGCTCACCAGCAAATCATCAGTGTACAACGTGGTTGGAGGAGGTGCAGGAACTGATGCCTCAGGAGTTGAGCTATCCACTTCATCAGAAGGTTGTGGTGTTGGTTCCTCGTCTGGGACTTTTGTCTCTTCGGAAGATGAAGGAGCATCCTCTTCCTTGTATGTCAGCATCAGCCTTTCTGGGTATTCCTGAAACGGTACAATATTCCCAGTGAGCATCTACTATAGCAAAACAAAATTCAAGAAATACTCTTAAACAAAATTTAAGCCACAAAATAACCATTTGCAACCCAATAGTTTTGAGTTTATCGCCCTCAAGATAAGGGGTGTTGAAGTTGGTCAGATAAATTGAATAGTAGTCTATCCATTGCTTCTTATTGCATCATTTTTAAGAAACAGTTTCTTATTTGCTTGCCTTCGTGTTTTTTTTTTTCCAATTCTTATTCGATTGCCTATTACTATTATAATTTCCTCTTCCTCTAGTTTTGGGAACAATGATGGGTAGGCCTTGTTTGGGGAACCCTAAGTTCTATCATTTCTTTTCCATAATTGAAGGACTCCTGCCATTCCGTTAGTGAAATAAGTATTAACTTGAGTTAGCTTTGCTGCGCAGTCTACACCTGAGTCCTTATTTCAGTACCTTCTTCAAGTTAATTAATTTGTGGTTATTCTCTTTGATTGAAGATTGAATCTACAAATAATCTTGCTTTGAAAAAAGCTTAACTAACCAAGGCCACGTTTGGAACAGAAACCATTCTTGGTGCTTCACGTATGTATTCTTCCATGGTAACCAAAAAGGACTGTGGAGGCTGTCAAACCAAATAAAGAGAACATTAGACTATTTTATGAAGACATCAAAACAGTTGGAACAAAATCAGAAACCTTCTACTGACAGTTTACCTCTCTCAACACAGGGAATTGGAAATTCCTAGCAAGTTCGAGCCCTTTGCAAATTTCATAGAAATCAGAAAGACTAGTAGCCTGCAAAAGGAGCAAGACAGCAAAGCACAAGTTTTAAGTCGTCCACAATCTTATAATTGTTCTAGATAATATAATACCAATGAAGGAAGAAAGAAGTCCTATGTGCTGAACAAAAAGTTACCTGCTGACCAGCTCTTTTGTAAATATCAAGGGCTTTAATGGCTTCATGTCTTGGCATCTCAAAAAACTGAAATGCAAAATTAGGAGGCCCAGAATTTTCCTATTAAGCAAGACAATTAATGAAATAGGACAACTAGAATTATATTTAACTCACCTTGTCAACAAGATTGATAATCCCATCATTTATGGCGCAATAAATTTTAAAGCTTTCTTTAAGCACCTGGAAACCACAAGAAATGACAAAGAACAAACACTTACCACATGCCAGAAACTTGGGCAGTAATGCATAAATTTTACATTTAATATATTTTCTATCAACAAGTGTTCCCTTTTATTCATCTTGCACCTCACAGGCAAGTTACATCCATGGCCTTCCAGTTCTCTCCTTCCTTCACTAAGGAATCATTTCATATTCTATACAAATATTTCACTTTACCAATGAAATGAAAACAAGCATATTACGGATTTGTTTCCATTTATTAGCGAGGAGGATGAAGAATGGAAGAGCAAGTAGAGTTACCAAGGCCAGGGCATACTGAATTACATAATTGTGCACAGCTGCTCCTTCAGGCTGTAAATAAATAAAGGTTGGTTAAAAATATTGGACTACTAAATACTCAGAAAAGAAACCTAGAGTAGATGGTTAAGAACTGAGAATGATAGCAGCAGATAGTTGAAGAATACCCGACATCCAATAAGACGATATAGCAGCTGCTGCAATGCTGGCAACTGATCCAATAATTCTTCACTATCCAAGTCTCTAGTTCTACTGTAACCCTGATAGCAAAATATTATGATAAGAAATGCATCTCTATGTTATAAACCAAATATGATGTACCAAACAGAAAATAGAAATGCACTTTAAGCTCTTGAACAATATGATTACTGCAAATACTTCTCAGAAGTATACAAGATTTTCTAAACTTAATAACCAAGGAATAGGATTGGTAGGAACTTATGAATCACCAGCTTATTCATACAAAAAAAATAGCCAACATAATGTATATTGTTATACAACAAGAGTGTTCTTATATTCTCTTTCATGTCTATTTCGATAAGGGAATTTTTTTAATGAGAATGGAAACAAAGTAAAGGAAATGTTTACAGGTCTTCACGTTAAGATAGATGTTCAGAAGACCGAGTTATTTAAGTGAAAGAGTATATGTTTGATTAATACTAATTGTTAATTAAAGCTGGCTCCCAATTTCTAAGCTGAGGCAGTTTGCCCAAAAACACAAATCTAAGTGAAAGGACCGGATCTGCAAAGTCAAATGGGGGCAAATTAGAGGGAGTTCTTAGAAAATTAAATAAACTGTCATTAATTTAACTGGATATGAGGAAGAGAAATCAACAGATACAATCACTGAACATGACCATACCTTATCTTCACCTTGTGTTGGTCTAGGTAGGCGCTCAGCTTCAATGTCGTACTTAAGTATTCTAAAGCATTCTAATCTTTCTTCCAAGAAGAGCGCATACGTGCGTACCCAGGCAGAGCAATCCCAAGCTGGAAGATGAGAGGAACATGGATTAGTTGATTTGAGAAATGACCATTATTACTTGTCCCACACTCTCCTCAACTCATGCAAAAGAATTATATCTACACTCTGATGGGGAGGAGGAGGCAGGAGAATTTGAGAACTATGCGTAGCATATACAAAAAGCAGTCACTTGCCGATGGGGCTTGAATCATCCTTAAAATTGGATAATTGGAGGACACGGCCTTTCTGTTGAAAGTTCCAGAGCTCCTCTCTGAATGTTGGGTCACCCTCTCTCAATGTTCTATGAATAACAATTAGTGTTTTCAGTGCAACCTGTGATGAAAAGAAGTTAAAGTACAAAGAATTAAATAAAAATTAAACAGTTCCAACCTAGAATTGAACTCTAATGTCTAGATCAGGAAGTAAGTCATAAACACTATCATTCAAAAAAAGAAAAGAAAAAAAGAAACAGCATCACATAAAGGTAAACACATAGACAACCTTGAACATTTTTTATTCAGTATTTCTGGAACCAGATGCGGGATCCAACTGGTCTTGTTATTTAATTAAATAAGTTAATTATGATTGTTAATTTTATTATTAACCATAATTAGATACTAAACATTAACTCCAAAATTAATGTGCCAAAATGAAAGGCGACAATTGTAGCGGGACGGAGGGAGTAGTAATTTCATTTAATGTCTTCTGATTCAGCCAGTCCAATAAAAACTTACGTATGCATGTTTACTATATTACGTAATATGTATGAATTATCATGTTTTAAAAGCAGGTTCAAGTACTCTGTCGGCAAGATCATACCAGCCAGAGGATAGGCATTATCTTCTACTTCTTGACATTCCAGAAAAAGATCTCAGAGACCAGAAATGCACCTGATAGAGTTTACAGATCTACAAAATGCAGCCCTATTGAATAACCTCATAACAAATCATCCAACACCACCAACTAAAGTAACCAATTGGGAATAAAAGCCATCATATTAAGCATGTAGCTGTTTATTAAAACTGCTCACAAGGAATTCAATATACAGCAATTTTGAAAATGGGTTCCAAACCTAAGACCGATACATTGGTTATATTTGCATTTCTAGCAATATGATAATAATTATAAAAGGGAGACGGGCATATATATTACCCGGAATAGTTTTCAAAGTGACGTTACTAAAGACAGAAATGAAAAGAATAAGAGCCCCAAAAGTTCACCATATATGTCTTGAACCAGGTCCGAAATAAATCAAAAACAAGATTTCTCTTATGATAGATGAATTAACAATAATACAACTGCAGGATAAAACCTAATGTATGCCAGCATATTCTTGCAAGGTATACCTCAAGTACAGAAATTACCCAGTTTTATCATAAAATGTTTCTAGTAGTTTGTACAAGATTTTAAAGATGTCCTTTTCACTATAGCCAATACAATATCTGTTTGGATATTCAAAGAAACTACAGCAACTATACTAGATATAATTACCAAATCAAAAACTAGATAAATGAAAGAGAATCATCCAAGATGTTGAGAAATACACCCATTCCAGAGACACAGATAACTTAACTATTCAAATCCAGATTCACTTTAACTAGGGCATTTTCATGATTCAGTCCATAAAGTGAAAAAAAAAAAAATTAAGCTTTTCCACATAAATTTCAACTTGATTCTCCAAAAAAGAAAAGGGAATTCCCTCACCTCCGCAATTGAGCAATCTAAAACATGATAATCATATTCTACTTTGATGCAGAAAGAAGTAGAGAAAACTCCTATCCTGATTGCACACGTGTATGTAACCTGATTGTCTATTTGTAAATCTGTGCCAATGAATACAAAAGAACAATTTATCCCACAAAAGTGTTCTCCATCCGTTTGGTTGAAGCCTATGTGCATTGCGCCTTTGAATATGAGAAAGAGAACGGTTAAGATTTTAAACATCTCCTACGGTCATTTCCCATATCTAATTGGCAGGATCTTTTACACAGATAATCAAACATGGCCCCTTTGTATTCAACTGCAGAGGAGTTTGAAAACAGGGACACACCACCAGGCACCATCAACTTTCAAAATGCTCCTAAAGTAGCCAAATGACAAAATCCTATGGACTACATTAACATATTACAAAATCCTTAATGTCCACAAAATCAGGTAAATCAGCTAAATTTTTGGTCCATGATGAGATTACCCACAAGTACTATTGTAATTAGCTCTAAAAGAGGAGCATAACCTTAATTCGAATCCCGTCCTGGGTTTTTCAGCACAAAACTTGCTAAGTGGCAATAGACATATAAACTCTATGCAATCACTTTCCTCAAGGTAAAACAGTCAATTTCCAAGAGTTATAAACCATTATGAGGATAAAGCACTCAATAGGGCTGACTCTCATTGATATGCTTGTGGCTTTCACTCAAATTCAGTAGAAAGGAACAAACTATGAAAAAAATATTCAGAGGAAGCAGAAGAGAGAATCCATACCGTCCAATTATGTGTCTTTGCCAATCGTCTTACAAGTGCATGTATGCAATATGCAACATCAGCACGAGGTCGAATTGCTGATGTCGCAACCAGAATTTCTGCAAAAAGCATCCAAATACTAATATTATATTTGAAAGGACAATCATTTTTCTCTAAGTGTGAACAAGTTGATTCTCTCTAAAATCAAACAGAAATTCCTGAATCATAGAATACATTAAAGAGTATTAAATATTCAAATTTGCACTAATTTTTCAAAAACCCCCAAACCCCTGTACAACGTACATTCTGCGGATTGACAAAATCCAAAGTGAGAAAATCATTCCCCAATGAAGTCTATGGAAAATTAATACACTCTCTCAACAATAATAGAGCTAATTGAACCAGCTATCCTCCCAAAAATAGATAAAACTCAAAAACGTTACCCACCAGAAATTAGTGGATCTAACAACACGAGTAATTAAAAGAATATTTCTTAAGGTAAAAATTAAAAAAAAAACTCACTTCTTAGGTGTCTCTCCTTCGGAGGGCACTCCACATGATTCGTAGCCTTAACGATCGCCACATCAACATCCTTTTTCAGCCAACCAAAAAACAAAAACAAATGAAAATAATATCAAATGAACAAATCAAATCACAAGAATTTAGATACAGAAACACACACACGGAGAACAAATCAAACCCCAAGACCCGATCGCCACAATTTCGCGTCATTTCCTCGACTTCTACTATTTTTGGCATAAAATCCCCTCTCTAAAATTAGTTCAACTACATATTACTTAAAAAATTAACCAAAAATGAGAGAGACCTTGAAATCGGAGTTGACATGGGCAAGACCAACTTTAGTCTGGTCTTTAAGAGCGCCATATGCTTTTCTCCATGTCTGAAGCGTCCCCATTTCCCTTCAGATCGCCGCAATTCTCTCCCTTCTTCCCTCACTTCTATTATTAATCTTCAAACCCGCACCCGAAGATTCGCTTCTCTCTCTCTCTTGCTGTTAATGGAGAGAGAGAGAAAATGGGTTGTTTATCGCTGTTCAGCGGCTCGGACCAGTTTTTTTTTTTTTCTTCCTTTTCTTCGTTTCTTTTCTCTTCTGGGTTGGTGATGACGTGTCATCATCACGTGATCTATTATTTTTTCTTAATTAACAAATAATAATATTGCTGGAATTATTAGGATAATACTCCAATTTAATGTGCAATAATTCACGCTGCATTGAGACATTAGTATACTTATATAAATTCTTAATTTAATGGAAAGAGTGATTTTCTACCTCGTTTAAATGTCTTAATTTAACAATCATTAATCTATTCATCTACACCACTATTTCCGTAAGCAATGTCAATATAGCTCAAAATCTATAGGATGTATATTAACATTAAAATATTTTGACTCAAAGAAATTCAATTCCAACTATCCGAGGTTTGATGAGTATATCAGATTTATTTAATTAAAATTTTTATATTATAACTCACCAAAATATACCTTTAATATTGGAAATTATATTTCTTAATTAAATTTTAATTTACATAATTTTATTTTGTACACACAGATTTGAAAAAATTTAAGGTATTAAGATCTATTTAATTTTGAAGTTGAAATATATTCAAATATTAAAGAAATAAAAATTAATATATTCTTATTATTTAAATTGATGGATATATGAAGATTGTGAATTGTTTTGAGAATTTCAAGAGAATAATATTTCGAGTAAGGAGAACGATTAATAATGACATTTTATAGAATTTAAAATACAAAAACAATTATTAAATCTACCGATTCAATGAATTGATCGAAAATCAAAGGATTGCGGTTAAGGTGAAAATCTTTCAGTTTAAGAAATTTTTAATTTAAATTGGTCTAATTAGCATTCTTAATTACAGTGAAAATGCAAAAAATTGCAATGTGATTTATGATTATACATACTTTCAAAATAAAATAAAAAAAACATTAATTTAAATCTATATAGATTAAACATAGATAAAATATTTAAACTGTTTACATTCTATGCGGGGAACAACTTTTGATATATTTGGTATTATTAAATAGTATTATTTATTTTACATATATCCTTATATTTTTATTATAATTCTACATATGATATCATTACTATTAATATATTTGAACTTGAAGAAAATGAAATAAACCAAAAAATTTATTTTCTATGTTGAGGTGCAGTAATTAAAATATTTTATTTATAATTAATTAATGATAAATTGTAAGCGAAATCCCCTCATTATTTTCAAGATGAAAAAGGCAAGTAATGCACGTGTGCCTACATAATGATCCGTTTTTTTGGTTCATGAACTTTACAAATTCTACATCTGGAATAAGGAAAGAATTTAGCTTTACGTATTACTCTCTACTCTAATTTTTAAATTTATAAATCTAATAGTTCACTTCCATGGAATTAGAATATATAATAATTTTTAATATTTAATTTGCAGTTTTTAATTAATTTGATTGACTCATATTGTGATTCTTGTGAGTTTTGATTTTATTCATAAACATTAATAAGTGAGTATCATCATAATTTATGTTTATAACTATTTTAACGTTGGAAATTTAGGATAGAAATTCTCTTACTTTTTGTATTTTGATGTGTCAAACATGTATAGAAATCATCATAACAAGTGTCTCTAAATTAGCTTAGTTGTACAAATTTGTAATATCCACTTAAGATGTTCATCGAGTTGTAAAAACTGATCAAGACAAATTGGGCTTGCGATCGAAGCCATCAGTTTGGTCATCGTGAAGAGAAGAAGAAACAAGGACTCAAGCGACGAACTGGCGAACTGACGACCACTTCAGCTTTAAGTTATTCACTCCGATAAACTGGCTGATTTCACCAGCCGGGACAATCACAAGTTTATCAAGTCTAGTTCCTTCTCACGAATAGAGACGAAGACTTGTATGAGGAATAAAAAAACCAGACTTAGGAAAATGAGATTCCTTAAAGTCCGAAATTCAAACATCAAGTTTAGTATTCCTCAGACTGGCCAGTCATTCTAAGACACAACAGGATGTCAACACTCTGTGTCAGAAAAGGAGGGAGCAGGTGTGGCAGAGCAGAAAATGCAACATGTCACCATCCAACCAGAGACCTAACGAATAGTTCAAAAAACAGATTGTCTCTAAACGGCTCTTTCACCAAACCCTTCCTCACTCCGTCTATAAATAGACAAAGACATTCTCAGAGGAAATGTTACGAGTTACGGAATTACGATTACAAAGCTACAGGACTTTTAGAGCAAACTGATAGTTCTACATCGCAACCATCGTCTCCGAACAGAGACTCCTAGAGTTCCTCTTTTCTACTCGAGGCTATTTTCAAATAGCTCACCGTGTCTCATCTCCAGACACGAGACTCTAAGCTTCTCAGCTTGAGTTTTTCTTTTGGTGCTCCTTCTCTCCAAGAAAGATCACAGCAGTTGCAGCTATCTCCAGGTTGTAACTATTACAGGCATCAACCGCAAGTTCGAAGAGTTCCGAGAAGAACTTAAAAGCTCCCAATTTTCGGAGGAGGAGGTTGCGTAGTGTGCCCACACTCTTGATCTGAGTGCCAAAGAAGAACGAGACCCTGGACGAGTGAGCAAGTGGACTGGTGGACATGGGCATTCACCAGCTTGCTATAGATTGTGATGACAGATTGTAATCCTAAGGCTAGTATGTTCCGGGCTACTACCTGAAGAGAGGACGTAGGCCATGAAGGGATTCGTGAACTGAATCACGAAGTCCGTTTGCCAAGGATCGTTAATTGGAATATCAAAAATAAATTGCTATGCCTATGAACAATCCTAACATGCTCCCATATTATTATGCATAAGAAGGTTTATGCGGAATACCTGGATCGATGAACTCTGAAGAACGCATGCGCGGAGATGCCCTTTGATCTTTCCCACGCACAAAGATTTGATTTCCTAACAGATTGAGGAAATAAATCTTATGAAAATAAAATAATTATTTTCGAAAAAACAAGGAGAGAGAGAAGAAGAAAAATCCTCCTGATTTGATCTTCTGATCTGTATCCCGACTCGATCTGAAAATCTGGTGAAGATTCTCTATCAGATCTCTTGCCCGGTTGAGAAGCAGAATTTCCTCCTCGTTCTCAGATCTTAGTCGATCACCACAGCTCCCAAAACCTAGTTTTCTGTGAGCAACTTATGATCTTGTGGTGTGTTGAGATCTGAGGAACTGAGGCCTATTTATAGGAAATTACTGGACTCCTATTGGGCTTGAGTTTCATGGGCCAGACCAGGGACCAAAATGCAAATAGCAAATAAGGCCTATCAATTAATTAATTCCTATATTCAACCCAGAATATAATTAATTAATTAATATTGATTCATTCCACCAGAGAATCAATACTGTCCTACCTATTTGCTACCACGTTTTGAGGTACGGGTTGCATGGGCTCGGTATATCCCCACATTTAAGGTTACAGGCATTCGTTGATTAATTTAAGCTCTGACAAGCTATTTAATTAATTAACATCTTATATTCCTGAATCAATCCACTCAAACCTTTTCACTTATGCTTGAACTTAATCAGCCTGCAGGACTTAGCATAACGAACCTTTTGAGCTGCTCAGGGAATGTCACCATCCTATACTGGATGTGGTTACCTAGTTCCAGTACCAGACAGTCATACACAAACTGCTATTACCCAAGATACAGATATACAAGATCAACTAGAGCCTTTCACTGCAACTCAAAGTAATACACAATCTGCATATACTTCTGTACCTTCATTTAGGCTTAGGATCTCGTCAAGCCATAGAGATCTAGATTCTTTTAATGTCAAATAAAAGAATCGATCTCGACTTAGGTCCTTATCAATGTGTGCCCCACACCAGCATACCAAGCCATCCAAGATAAGATGCTTATTACTGCGTATGCTGCAGCCTACACCGACAGTTTATCCTGGAACTGTCTCAGCTGTGATAACTATTTATATCTCGCTAGGTCAAATGATCCATACAATTTTCTGTGATCTTCTACACACCGTATGATCTCCCTATCGACGAGATAAGAGGATAATTGCATTTGCGACACACGTTTGTTAATTCAGACAGGAGATAAACATACAACATTTATGATTCCCAGTATATTAACCAATCGACCTTGTACATAATATACCAATCATAATGCTTTCAGTATATAAATCCATCAATCTCCCACTTATACTCAAAGCATTATACAGGTGCTTTCCAGAGTATAACACGTCTAAACTAATCTAGCTATTACATCAAACATTCTACGTGGATAGCTTTGCCCTCAGCCCAAGGTTACGTACATGCATCTCGTAGACCTTCCGAGGCAGAGCCTTTGTGAATGGATCCGCTAGATTATTTCTTGTATCAATCTTCTCTACTAGCACATCACCCCTTGCTACGATTTCTCGTGTAATATGGTACTTCCTTTCAATGTGTTTTGTTGCTCTGTGAGTTCGTGGTTCCTTTGAATTAGCCATAGCTCCTGAATTATCACAGTATATCGTGATTGACTTGGGCAGCTTAGGAATCACGTCCAACTCCAGAAGGAAGTTTCAAAACCATACTGCTTCTTTCGAAGCTTCAGAAGCTGCCACATACTCTGCTTCCATGGTGGAGTCGGCAATGCACTTCTGCTTTGCACTCCTCCATGATATGGCCCCACCTCCCAATGTAAACACATAGCCAGAGGTGGACTTCTTTTCGTCTCGGTCTGCATGGAAATCCGAATCAGTATAACCCACAGGGCACAACTCCTCACACTGATAGATGAGACAATAGTCTCTAATCCTTTTCAGGTATTTGAGTATGTGCTTTACCGCGGTCCAATGCGCCTGTCCAGGGTTAGACTGGTATCTCGCTACCATGCCTACAGCAAAGCAGATATATGGCCTCGTACATATCATTGCATACATGAGGCTCCCCACGGCCGATGCATACGGCACGTTCCTCATTTCAGCTTTCTCCCTTTGTGTCACCGGACACTGATCCCTGGAAAGATATATGCCATGTCTTAAGGGTAACAGACCTTTCTTGGCAGTTTGCATGCTGAAACGGGCAATCACAGTATCCACATATGATCCTTGAGACAAGGTCAGCATCCTCTTATTGCGCTCCCGCAATACCTTTACCCCTAGGATGTATCATGCCTCCCCAAGGTCCTTCATATGAAACTGCTTGGATAACCACCCCTTTATGCCCAACAATACTTCCACATTGTCGCCAAATAGGAGAATATCATCTACATAAAGTGCAAGGAACACCACGCTTCCGCTGACATATAGACGGTACACGCAACTCTCGTTTGAGCATTGTGAAAATCCATAGGATTTAATCACTTCATCAAAACGCAGATTCCATGACCGTGAAGCTTGTTTAAGTCTATACAGCGACTTCCTTAGCTTCCAGACCAAATGTTCTTCGCCCTTCTGCACATAACCTTCTGGCTGTTGCATATAGATGTCCCTACCTTCTTCAAGGTACCCGTTTAGAAATGCGGTTTTGACATCCATCTGCCAGATTTCTAGGTCCTTATGTGCTGCTATGGCTAGGAGTATACGAATGGACTTAAGCATAGCTACCGGTGAGAAGGTCTCGTCATAGTCTACACCTTCTTTCTGACTATAACCCTTCGCCACCAGCCTTGATTTGAAAGCTGTAATTTCACCATTCGCTCCTTTCTTTCTTTTGTATTCCCATTTGCACCCTATGGCTCGACAGCCATCTGGCAAATCAGTTTTCTGGTATACATCCATAGCCGTAATGGATTCGATTTCAGAATCCATGGCGATCAGCCATTTGTCTGCATCCTTATCAGATACCGCCTCGTCATATGTCCAGGGATCGGTATCATCCAGTTCATTTTCCAGGATCAGTCAGAAGACTCTCCCACAAACATGTACCTTTCGGGTTGGTGGATAACCCTCCCACTGCGACGAGGCATCTGAACCGTGTCAGTAGTTGGCACAGTACGCGTTGGTCCCATACCTTGCATTAGTGGCAGTGTTGGTATAGCCTCACCTGTTGTAGGTAGATTTACCATTACACTGGGCTTTCCTGATGGAATTGCTTCCTTGTCCTCAAGCTCGTGGAGGACAATTCCACTCTTGGATCTGTGGTTTCTTACTTATTCGTCCTCCAAGAATCTCGCGTTGGTACTGACAACGACTTTCTGATTCTCAGGACAATAGAAGTAACCACCTTTCGTTTGCCTGGGATATCCCACAAACAACATCGGCTTACACCTACTTTCTAACTTATCAGGTTCCTTTGTCAGCACATATGCTGGACAACCCCAAACCCTCACTCTGTTCAAACTTGGCTTTCGCCCATACCAGAGTTCCAGAGGTGTTTTAGGAACTGATTAAGAAGGTACCAGGTTAAGCAAATAGGCCGCTGTCTCCAAGGCATATCCCCAAAACGAAATCGGCAAGCTTGCATAACTCATCATCGACCTGACCATTTCTAAGAGAGTTCTATTTCTTCTTCCCACTACACCATTTTGTTGAGGGGTTCCTGGTGCAGTCCACTGGGATGTAATCCCGTTATCTGACAAGTACTGCAAGAACTCGTTACTGAGGTATTCTCCACCATGATCTGATCGTAGTGTCTTGATAGTCTTACCAAGCTTCTTTTCTACCTCAGTCCTAAACTCTTTGAATTTCTCAAAGCATTCAGACTTATGGCGAAGCAAATAGACATATCCGAATCTTGAGTAATCGTCAATGAATGTGGCGAAATACTCATAACCTCCACGAGCTTGCGTGGACATTGGTCCACATAAGTCAGAGTGGATCAATTCCAACACATTCTCTGCTCGAGACTGACTTGCCTTAAAAGGCCTGGTCGTCATCTTTCCTTCTATACAGGACTCACAGATTTGATGCGGTACCACTTGGAAAGAATCCAAGAGCCCATCGCATGCTAATGTTTTAATCCTCTTTAGATTGATGTGACCTAGTCTCAAGTGCCAGAGATATGTTTGATCCTCATCGGAAGAAAACTTTCTCTTAAATGATTATTATTATTGGATGAGTTTGCAACATTCACGGAAGATTTATGCATAAAATCAATGATATAGAGAGAGTCAATCAGTTTGCCATGACAGATAACACCGTTATTACCAATGATAGAAACTCCACTATCAAAAATAACTGAATATCCATCACAAAATAACATGGAAACTGAAATTAAGTTCCACCGGAAAACCGGCACATATAAAACATCTCTCAAAATCAAAACATTGTTTTCAAAGCATAAAGTAAAATCTCCAATGGCTACTGTAGAGACACGCTCTCCGCTGCCCATTGAGATGGTAATCTCGTCATACTTCAGATGCCTTGTCGGCCTGAACCCCTGCAAAGTATAACAAACATGATCCGTAGCTCCAGTATCCACTACCCAAGAATGGGTAGAAACTTATGCTAAACATGTTTCCGTTATAAATGCACATGAAGTACCTTGTCTACCCGTGCTAAGCACTAGACAATTTACTTCACTTCGCTTGCGCTTGCATGGCCTGGTGATAATTTCTGCCTCATCTATTTCATCAAACTTCTTAAGCATTTCTTTTGCTTCAGCAACTGCCTTGTCAAGAGCTGACAAAGTTGGAGCAAACTCAAATGCCAACACGTCAGATTTCTCTCGCAACAGGGCACTGAGTAACTCATGAAGAGGAAACTCGCACCTGAGACCGAGAGATTTGATGAAATCACCATAAGAATAAGATAGAGAGTGCAGGACAATGTTTATTTCTGCCCGCTTATTTATTTGTCCACCTCTCTTTCTGTACTTTCTTATGATTCTCATCATACTGATGAAGTGCAGAACCAACGAACTCCCCTCAGTCACTTTCTTGCAAACCAGGTCCTTCACAAGATCATAACTGATAGTTCGTCTCACCTTCCCATATACTTTCACAAAGTCCCTCCATATCTCAGCAGCAGTCCGGTAATTCTTGTACTTGAGCTTCAATTCTCTAGACAGACTGTTCATGATGAGCCTGTGGGCAAACTCATTAGAAACTTTCCATCTGTCATAGAATTCTCGCTCATAACCAGTACAATTCCAATACTGAGGAGATAGTGGGTCCATGTAAAGTACATAGGCATGTTTTGCAGTACAGAGTATTTCCATGAAGCAAAACTTCCATTCAGGAAAATTGGGACCGGTTAAAGGGTTTAGTGCTAAGAGGTTTACAATATGAATAGACATGTCTGAAAACAATAAATTAAAGCATAAATTAAAACATAGTCGCAAACTATTGAAACAATTAAATATTGAAACCTTATGATAAAGCAATATTAATGTTTCCTCCAATTTGCCTAAGTATTACTATTGCAAGCCACACATGTGGACGTTTACAACAAAACACTTAACCAGACTGCATCTTTCAATTCCAGTCCTTTAATTCCAATCCATGCTCGGGTTCCTTAGACAAATGGAATTAATAATTGGAGACTAACTTAAGACCATATTATCCTACTGAGCAGGGACATCACAAATGAGTTATACTCTGGATAACATCTAAGCTAGCTTACCACCAAAGCCAACCCTCCCATATAAGGATCTATTAGAACACACCCGATCCCTATAATAAGGTTGTCTCATTTAATTCAATCCCTAGAGAACTTATGAAAATTCAATACGCAAGCTACACATGTAGACGTTTACGCATGAACTCCCACTTCTCACATGAAATAAATGTTTGTTTTAAGAAATCCTATCTATTAGAACTTATGAATAATAAATTAAGTAAGCTACACATGTAGACGTTTACCTAATAAATTACCCACTTCCAATAAAGGATCGCTTTGTGGAGGTCTTACTAAATTATGAGCTTAGTAATTTTTAGTTCATAAGGTTCAATTGCACAGATTATTTTATGTAGCCATAATTATAACATTGCTAAAATTCTATCATGCAAGGCATGAACCCCGAATTTATAGTTCTAATTAATTACATAAAATAAATCACATAGCATGCTTTAAAGCTGTAAATAAAAGCAGTAAACGTGCTCCTATTATCTACAACATGCTTGTATGCTGCACAATTAAATTAAACACGTATATCATGCGAAGACAAATAATAAAGCAAATAAAAAATGTCCTCGTGGCCCCATGATACGAAATAAAAATTAATTCTAACTATTACAAGTTGGAATTAATAATACAGATCTTCGACTGGGCTCCCACTACTTGGACTGAGATCTGAATTCATTTTCCGAATTTGGGCCTCCAAGATTTGATTTATTGGAAAATTGGACAACTGGGCCAGTTAACCAAATCGCGGACCTAGGCATACATTGCAAGCCCAATAGTCTGTGAGAACTTAGCCCGACGAGCCACCACCGGCGAACCACCGCCGCCGCCGTGAGGGCTCTCGGAGTCGTGCAACAGCCATGCACGTACGTGCATGGTTGCAGCCCGCGATCCGTCTCCTCTGGTCGTTGCCCGTTTCGCATGCCGCCGCCCCGGCTTGCCCCGACCGTCGCCCGAACCGCCGTTCACTCTTCTTCTCAACCGTTGGCTCACCTAGGCTCGCCGGAAAACGCGCACGAGGCGCGGAGGGGACGAGCGCTCCAGCACGCACCCGCAAACCCTAGGGTTTGCGCTGGTTGCGCCAGCGCCACCACCACCGTCCGCCATCGCCGGTCTCCGCCTCCCGAGCCATCGCCTACCACCTTGCCCCGCGCCGACGTCGACCGAAGGACCAACGCCCGCCGTCGGCGAGCGCGCGAAGGTCGCGTGGGTCCTGCGTGCGCACGCGCGAGCCTTAGGGCTTGCAGCGTCGCGCGCGCCCCCAACGCTCCCAGCCCTCGCACCGCCGTCCCGGCCGGCCGCCTGCCGTGCCTCCTCGCACCGTCGGTCGTGCCTGGGGCCGCCGCACCCAGCCCTGCCGACTGTGGCCGCGCGGCACCCTGTCTGCGTGCGCGCACGCTGCCGCCATGCCCTGCCGCGCGCCTGCCTGCCGTGCCCCACCGTGCACGGCCTTCCCGCCGTGCCGGCGCTGTCACGTGTTGTGTGGCCTTTTGTTCTTCGTGTTCTTCGCGTTCTTCATTCTTCGTTTTACAGATTTAATTTTTGAAATAAAAGATTACATGGAATAATCCTAATTACAATTTAAAAAATCTAAATCTAACCAAGGATTTATCTCGTGGGTGAAAAATGAATCCATATAAAAGGGCGGATTAACCCGAGAACCACGAGGACGAAAAACATACAATCAATCCAAAACCATCCATTGCATGCAATCAATAATAATAATCATGCATGATCATAGGCAATATTATTTTTCCGATAGAGCCGATTAATTCAACCTGGCTCTGATACCAATTGAAGGGATTCGTGAATTGAATCACGAAGTCTGTTTGCCAAGGATCGTTAATTGGAATATCAAAAATAAATTGCTATGCCTATGAACAATCCTAGCATGCTCCTATATTACTATGCATAAGAAGGTTTATGCGGAATACCCGGATCGATGAACTCTGAAGAACGTGTGCGCGGAGATGCCCTTTGATCTTTCCCACGCACAAAGATTTGATTTCCTAACAGATTGAGGAAATAAATCTTATGAAAATAAAACAATTATTTTCGAAAAAACAAGGAGAGAGAGAAGAAGAAAAATCCTCCTTATTTGATCTTCTGATCTGTATCCCGACTCGATCTGAAAATCTGGTGAAGATTCTCTATCAGATCCCTTGCCCGGTTGAGAAGCAGAATTTCCTCCTTGTTCTCAGATCTTAGTCGATCACCACAGCTCCCAAAACCTGGTTTGTTGTGTGCAACTTATGATCTTGTGGTGTGTTGAGATCTGAGGAACTGAGGCCTATTTATAGGAAATTACTGGAATCCTATTGGGCTTGAGTTTCATGGGCCAGACCAGGGACCAAAATGAAAATAGCAAATAAGGCCTATCAATTAATTAATTCCCATATTCAACCC
>JAPKLW010001338.1:126031-164242 GCA_026898455.1 Plectranthus barbatus | reverse complement strand
GGGCCTTATTCAGATGGTGCAGCAAAATCAGTTTGCGGGGAGAGCTGTAGAAGATCTATATACCCACCTCAACCAATTCATCGAGGTGTGTAACACTGTGAAGCAGAATGGAGTAACCTAAGATGTAATAAGGATGAGACTGTTCTCGTTCTCATTCAGAGACGAGGCACGGTCTTGGTTTGCTGGACTGGATAAGAGTCAAATCGGGACATGGGAGGAGCTTCGAGCTGAGTTCCTTACCAAGTACTTCCCACCGAGCCTGCTGCTGAAGAGGAAAACTGCCATTACTACCTTCAAGTAGATGTATGATGAGTCACTCTACGAGGCCTGGAAGAGATACAAATAGCTTCTACGACTCTGTCCTGGACATGACATCGATCTGGATATGCAAGTGTGCCATTTCTATGAGGGTTTGAATCCTCACATGAAGGAGCTGGTTGATGCATCTGCTGGAGGGATACTGATGAAGAAGAGTGGTGCAGAAAGCATGAGGTTGCTGGCAGACATGGCGCTGAATAGCCACCAATGGCCAACTGAGAGACAGATTCCGATCAAAGCTATGGAAGCCAAACCAGAAATTGATGTGGTTGCCGAGGTGAAAAGGCTCCGGGAAGAGATTGAAAAATTGGGCACAACACAAGCTGCAGCAGTTTTAGAGCCAAGCATGGCTATTGTTCCGGTGGAGGCCGACTACATCAAACGGGGTGCAAGCAGTTCGTCTCGAACTGCCGGGACGGAGGTGAACTACATTGGCGGTGGTTATCACAATAACTATCGAGGCAATCAGGGGTATCATTACAACCATGGGCGATCTCACCCTGGTTTTTCTTATTCTAACCCTTCTGCTGCAGAACACCATCCGCCTGGTTTTGATATAGGTACAGGAGGAGAGATTGTGGAAAGAAAGAAGTCTGTGCTGGAGGAGACGCTCGAGAAATTCATCAAGAGCTCGGATAACCGGTTTGGGAAAGTAGAAACCGAGGTGAAGGGGATGGCCAACCACATTCAGCTGATGACGAAACACCTTCAGATGATGGACACACAATTGAGCCAGATTGCCACCACACTCGGCAAGAGATGCCCGAATACATCAAATTTTTGAAGGACATGGTCTCTCAGAAGAGACCCTTTTTGGAGCATGAGACAGTTAATTTGTTTGAGGAATGTAGTGATGTGATTCAGAAGAAGATGCCGCTGAAGAGAGAGGATCCGTGATCTTTCACGATCTCCTGCGTCATTGGAGGGAGACCTTTGGGAGAGTTCTTTGCGATTCCGGTGCATCTATCAACCTAATGCCACTATCAATCTTCAAGCAACTGGAGATCGGAAACATCAAACCAACGACCATATCACTGCAGATGGCTGACAGATCCGTGTCTTACCCAAGAGGCATCGTGGAAGATGTTCTGGTGAAGGTGAAAGACTTCATCATTCCCGCGGATTTTGTGGTACTTGACATGGAAGAAGACCACAATATTCCACTGATTTTAGGGAGACCGTTCTTGAAGACTGAGGGATCACTAATTGATATCCGAGACGGCAAGCTGACATTCTGCGTCAACAATGAGTCAGTCACCTTCTCTATCTACAAAGCAATGCAAAAGCACAATGAAGGAAGCTATCAGGAAGAATGCCACATGGTTGATTGCTTCAATCCGTGATATCTTCTCCCTTCTCCTCTCTCAAAACTGATTCGGACTTCCTCAAAAATTGTTTATTGCACTCGTTGTTTTCATCGTCTAATTTAGATGAGGCAGGTTATGAGCTAGTGGATCTAGTGATAGAGCTGGACGTATTTGAAGAGATAACAAGGGAAAAAGAGAATAAAAGGGAGCGCCTGCCCAGTCGATATAGTCGGAACAAAAAAGGGGAACGTGGAGTTTCATCCACGTCGATCGCTGCCAAAAGTACGTCAATCAACACAGCTTCAGGAACCACGTTGATCGATGCAAGGGGGCAGGTCGACCCAATTTTCTCGTCGATCGACATGGCACAACGTGGAAAAAGGATGACTACATTTTCAACCACGTCGATCAACGCAAGTCTGAAGCAATAGCCGTCTAACTCCGATCCGCCTGTTTTGGAACTCAAGACACTCCCGGCGCATCTCAGGTACGCTTTTCTGGAATCTAACGATGCTTACCCTGTTATCGTCTCTGCTTACCTCACACAGGGGGAATTGGATAAACTGCTACGAGTCATGCGGAAGTACAAGTCGGCCATCAGATGAACTTTGGGAGGCATCAAAGGGATCAGTCCTTCGCTATGCATGCACAAAATCATCTTGGAGGAAGATGTCAAGCCAAAGAGACAAGCCCAGCGACGACTAAATCCAATCATGCAAGAAGCCATGAAGAAGGAATTCCTGAAGTTCCTTGATCACGGGATGATCTACCCAATTTCCGATAGCAAGTGGGTGAGCCCCACTCAGGTAGTAGCCAAGAAAGGAGGGATGCAAATCATAAAGAATGATGATGAAGTGGTCGCAATAAGGCCAGTCACCGGATGGCGATTCTGCATTGACTATCGAGTACTCAACGCCGCCACGTGCAAGGATCACTGTCCTCTTCCTTTCATTGATCAAATGTTGGATAGATTATCTGGTTACCCTTTCTATTATTTTCTTGATGGTTATTCAGGGTACAACCAGATTGTTGTGGCGCCGGAGGACCAGCACAAGACAACATTCACATGTCCCTACGGAGTGTTTGCATACCGACGCATGCCATTCGGACTATGCAACACTCCGACAACCTTCCAGAGATGCATGATGGCTATCTTCCACGACCTGATCGAAGATGTCATGGAGGTATTCATGGATGATTTCTCGGTTTTTGGTAACTCATTTGATGCTTGTTTGAGAATTTGGCCACCGTATTGGAGAGATGTACCGAGATGAACTTGTGCCTCAATTGGGAGAAATGTCATTTCATGGTGCGAGAGAGAATTGTTCTAAGACATCGAGTATCAGCTGAAGGACTGGAGGTAGACCGAGCGAAGGTGACAACCATAAAAAAGATGCCACCGCCAGCAAGTGTCAAAGTAGTTCAGAGTTTTCTCGGCCACGTCAGATTCTACAGAAGGTTCATCAAAGACTTCTCGAAGATATCTCGGACCTTATGCAATTTGTTTGAGAAGGATGTGTCCTTCGTCTTTGATGACGAGTGCTCACAGGCTTTTGAGAAACTGAAAGAGGCACTGGTGACTGCACCGGTCTTGACTTCTTCGGATTGGAGTGAGCCCTTCGTCTTGATGTGCGATGCCAGCAATTACGCGGTTGGAGCAGTTTTGGGGCAGCTGAAGGGGCGACTCTTCCATGTCATTCACTATGCCAACAAGAGCATGAATCCGACACAATGCAACTACACCACCACGGAGAAGGAAATGCTCGCAGTGGTCTACAATTGTCTACACTGACCACACAACCATCAGATACTTGTTCGCAAAGAAAGATGCGAAGCCCCGATTGATCAGATGGATAGTGTTGCTACAAGAGTTTGACTTGGAGATCAAGGACAGAAAATGGAGCGAGAATGTGATTGCGGATCACCCATCGCGACTTGAGGCTCCAGTCGAGGGGGATGACCTGCTGATGAAGATCCGAGAGACATTCCCTGATGAGCAGATCTATGCCCTTCGAGATCTACGAGAGACATATGAATCCATGTCACCATGGTATGCAGACTTCGCCAACTACCTTGTGACCGGTGTTCTTCCACCGGACTCCTCACCATATGCAAAGAAGAAGTTCCTGTATGATATCAGATTTTATTACTGGGAGGATCCCTACCTTTGGCGTCGGTGTGCCGATGGCATCATTCGCCGTTGTGTTCCTCAGTCCGAGTGGCATCAGATTTACGAGGCATGTCATTCATCGCCTAGTGGGGGCCATCATTCAGCCAATCGAACTGCCTTCAAAATTCTGGCAAGTGGATTCTATTAGCCTTCCATTTACGAGGTCTGTCGCGGATGGATTACGAGCTGTGATCGTTGCTAGAGGACCGACAATATCTCGCGGAGGGATGAGATGCCACAGACCCCGATCATTGAAGTTGAAATTTTTGACATGTGGGGTATTGACTTCATGGGACCTTTCCCGCCATCCCATGGGTACTCATACATTCTACTTGCAGTGGATTATGTGTCACGATGGGTTGAAGCCATACCAACAACCACCAATGATTTAAAAGTCATCATCAACTTCCTACAGAAGCTCGTGACAAGATTTGGGATGCCAAGAGCCCTGGTAAGTGATGGGGGATCTCAGTTCTGTAACAAACGGCTTGTTTCTCTTCTTGCTAGATACGGAGTCAAGCATCGTGTTACTACCCCATATCACCTTCAAGGGAATGGCCTGACGGAGCTATCCAACCGCAAAATCAAGTAAATATTGGAGAGGATGGTGAAGCAAAGGAAGGATTGGGTTGTGAATCTCGATGATGCGCTTTGGGCATACCGGACCGCGTACAAAACACCCATTGGTACATCTCCATATCAACTGGTTTTCGGGAAATCATGCCATCTCCTCATGGAGATGGAACACAAGGCTTGGAGAGCAGTGAAAGAGCTGAATTTAGATTGGAAGGCGGCCACATCGGATCGTGCTTTAGTGCTTAACGAGTTGGAAGATTTTAGGGATGAAGCATACGAGAACAATGTCATCTACAAAAAACGTGTCAAGAGGTTCCACGACAGGGGATTCGCACGCACGTTTTCACTCGGATGACAAGGTTCTCCTCTTCAACACCCGCTTTTGGTTCATGCCCGAAAAGCTCCAATCAAAGTGGGCAGGTCCATACACGGTAGTTTGCCAATTTCCAAATGGCGTGGTTGAATTGGTTGATCAAGACGAAAACACTTTCTAGGTCAATGGGCAGAGACTTAAACCATACTATACTCCACTCCAAATTGGTACTGTAGAGAGGTACTACTTGAATTGCCCATGAAACACAGGTATTGTCGAGCTAGTGACAATAAATCAAGCACTTGTTGGGAGGCAACCCAACGATTTTACTGTTTTTCTTTCTTTCGTTATTTTTGTTCAGTCCAGTTGAGTCAATAGGAATTAGAAATTTTCACAAATTTTCGAGTTTCCAGTGTTTTTTGTATCTATTCAGGTCTACATCGATTGACTCCAACCTCACGTCGATCATCACGAGTTTCTGGTCATCGTCGATCGACGCGGAACCTGCATTGATCGATGCATGCAATTCAGAGGCGCGGGTAAGTGGGTTTAAAACCCAGATTTTATTTATTCTCCCCCCACACAATCACACGCACGCACGAAAATTACCCCAAACACTTCCCCATCGAAAAATTTCCCCATAACTCACCACTACAACTCAAGGTATGCCTCCTAGACTCTTTCCCTTCGATTATTTTATGTTTTTTGATGAATTTGTGCATTAAATTGATGAATTTGGACCATTGTGCCCTAGTTTCAAATTTTTGCTATTTCGTCGATTTCTTTGAACTTCTTGCTCGATTGTTCGATATGGGTCGTGATTCTAGTCGATGTGTTCGCCATAGGAGAATTTGTAGTCATGGAATTGAGTAACTTTGATTCTAGCGTGTTTGGGGATTTTTCCTATTTTGCTTGTTTTCTTACTTGCATATTTTAGGTCAAAATTGTTTCAATTGGGGGTGTTTATGGATAGACATAGGTATGAATTGCTTAATGTTGGAGCTAATTTTATATGGGTAGATGCAATATGAAGCTAATTGTGAGAATTTGGTATTATTGCTTTGGGAAATTTTGTGAAGTAAATGAACACTTGATGACAGTTTTTTTCCATCTATCCCTGCAGAAACAAATGTCTTTCCGACCAACTTTTGCCGACCTAGAAGCGGAGACACTCTGCAAAAAGCTCAGTGGTGAGGACTTCTGCGTCCGACAGACTCTCTACCCATGCCCGATGACAATGGAGAAGCTTGGGATTCGGGCTGATGTCGAGGCCCTGCTGGAGAGAGCGGGATGGAGCACTTGGATGACCGAGCGGTGGCCAACATATCCATTGCTCGTGCTGGAGTTCTTTGCATCCCTCCACGTCTACGAAGTCCAACCAGAGTTTGACCTAACAACCATTGGCTTTCAACTTCTGTACCAGTACTACGAGCTCCCCAGGGATGTGTTGGATGGCATTTGGGGAGTCCCCAAAGATTGGATGGGATTTCTTCCCAAGGAGTTCAACATAGTCAAGTTTTAGCGACAAATTGCAACTGAAGCAGAGGAGAATACAAGAGACTTTAATACAGGAGGCTTGAAAGCCTCGTCCATCGACAACCCCGTGTTCCAATATCTTCAGTGGTGCATGGGGGTGTCGATCACCGGCCGCCATGAAAGTGCCAAAGTGCGGTTTGGAGAGCTCTACGCCCTCTACTGCATGTTGACCGATGACAGCTTCAGTTTCGCCGCCCTCATCATGGACCATTGGAGACGACAGGTGAAGGCCGCAAAGGGGAACATTTGGAGCGGGGGATTGATTACCCCGATTGCGGTACATGTGGGTATTGACTTGACCAATATCGAGAGGCTTAAAGAGACCAGGGGACTCAGCACTGCACGTCTGGTGCAGATGCAGATGCTTACAGCCCGCGAGGGTGGATGGTCGCTGCGGATGTCCAATGGGGACAAGTTTCCACTCCCTCAGTCGGACCTCACTCATGTCACGGACTACCACCACCGCACCAACTGGTTGATGAGCACCCCCGCACACATGCAGCTTAAGATCGGACCTAATGGGGAAGCCGGCTCTTCTCGCCTAGGTCACCGATCGCGCACCCACGCCTGTGAGGAGGGCCGACGGTAGCGCCGCCGTTTGAATGCCGAACAGCCACAGAATTCACCCCCAGCACACAACATGGGGGAAGAGTCACCCGAGGAGGAAGAGGCACCCGATGAAGAAGAGCACGAGGAGGGAACCGACGAGATTCTGGGGTAGACTGGTGGAGCCTCAACCAGCCACTTTCTGGGAGAGTCCTCCTCTATCGGAGTGGATCTGGCCATGCTCTATCAGTTCATGCAGCAGCAGGCTGCCGAGCACGCAGCGGAGCGCACCCGCCAGGCCGAGTTTTGCCGACATGTGCATACCAGGCTGGAGACTATCGATAGTCAGATGCAGTGCCTCTTGTTGGACTATCAACCGGAGTCCACCTACACGCGCCGACTTCGGAAGAGGAATAGGAGAAGCCAAGATCGGCATACCGTTTCTCTTTTCCTATCTAACTTGCAAACTTGTCCACTCCTTCGAGTGAAACAAGTTTGGGGGATGAGGATGGAAAAGGGAAACGCTTTTTTTTATATTTATTTTACCGCTTTTATTTGTTTGTGTACTTAGGTTATTTTAGGTTTTGTCTTTTTTTTTTCTTTTGAAACATCACCATCCTTGTTCTTTTGCTTCAATGTGAACAATTGCTCTCTACAAGGCTTTTCCCTCAACTAGTATTTTGAATTCTTGATTTGTGGTAGTAGTTCTGAACCGTAGAGTCTTGAGAATTGTTTTAGTAGCTTTTGAACATAGGGCAGTCGGAACTATTTTGATTATGTTGGTCTTGGAGATTGTGACTTGTCTTCCCTTGTATGAGAACTGTTGATTTATGATTGAGAATTTTGCTGATTGAGAATGAAAAACCTGTGTGATAAAGTAGCTAATGATAGGAGCTATTTGCTTGATGAGTTGAGCTTTGAAATATGAATTGTGCATGATAACTGTTCAGATTGGGTAATTTTTGAGGAGTAACAAAAATTTAAACCTTGTGTGAGAATTTGAGCCTCCTTTTTCGTTTGATGTGTGACAAGGTCTTTAGCAATAACTTCCTAGAATTTGACAGGTTTCTCTCTCGAGGTTACATTAAGTGTAGTAATAAGGTGAAAATGATTTAGGCATTTTCTTTCGTAGCCATATCCCATACACTAACCTTTAATTTCCACTCGTAGCCCATTTGAGCCGTGATTGAATTTTCTTTGATTAGAAGGGTTGATGTATGAGAGGGATGATTGATGCAAGTTGTAGGAACTATAAGAAAGAAAAGGAAAAAAAATGATGAGTGATGAGCTCCATGTGTAAAATAAGGGTTCCCGCGTATATGCCAACATGGTATGAGTTCACAAAGATTTATGATAGATTTTAAAGGGCCCTGGAAATTATTTTGTGAAGAAGAAAGAAAGAATATGAGAGTGTACAAGAAAAAGAAAATGTGGTTATGGTATGTTTGGGTTTTTGGAGTTTTTATTGTCGTATTTTGAGTCACTTAGCCAAATATATCCCACCTATTAGGTAAGCCACATTACAACCAAAATAAGACATTTCTGATTCCCTGAAAAGCTACACTAACAAGCAATGGAGAGATGAGAAACTTGTCAAACCTATGGTGAGGTGAGCTAATGTCTTGAGTGAGTGAAGCACGAACCTTTTGTTTTTCGAGCTATGAGTGCAAACACTGCCTTGTGAGGTTCCTTCTCAATGACTTAACAATTCAAATTTTGTTTGGAGTGCATGATTTATATGAATTAGTGATACTTGGATAGTGAATAAGCTTGTGTGGCATTGCACACTTGTATCTGCACAAGATTTGATTTCTTATCTACGATTTGATCGAGGACGATCAATAGTTTAAGTTTGGGGGAGTTGATAAGTTAGTATTTTCACCAACTTATCCATGAGTTCTTCTACTATTTGGTTGATGTTAGAGTAGATTTAGGTGTTTTCTATTGCATGAAATGGCTTTGGTACTTGTAATGTTGTGGTTCATGAATTATGCAGGTTTTTGAGTCGAAAACAGTGAAGAACAAAGAAAGGCTTGGATCACCAGATCTGCGTCGATCGACACAGACCCGTGTCAATCAATGCAGTGGCTTGAAGCAGCGATCGATGCCAAGGTAGATGCAGACCGCGGAAGCCGAGTCCACGTCGATCAACGCACAACCCGAGTCAATCGATGCGACTATTTCAAGTGTGTCGATCAACGCGAAACATGTGTCGATCGACGTGAATCCGAGAAATTCTAGTTTGATGCTGATTTGAAGATTTAGATAGATCTAACCATAAATACTATATGATACATCTATCACCAATATTTAAAGCCATGTAATTTCGAATTTTCAGTGTGCTTCATTCCAGATTTTAGTTTTTAGAGATTCCAAGCTATAGTTGAGTTTTATGATTGAAGACAGATTTTTGTGGGAAGATTTTCAGACCCAAGTTTTTATGCAATTCAGGTTTTATTTATCTTTGATGAATTTTTCTATGAATATGTGTAACTAAACATCTTTCAGATTCTAGGGTTTCGAACTATCAAGTATTCATGTGTGATTAATTGAATTAATTTTCCTTTCCCATCATAGTTTGTGAATTCTGTGCTTATTCGTAATCTTGATTTGTCGGGCACATCTTAGGATTAGTTAGTTGAGAATTAGAGACGTAACAGTGATAGTTTTCAATGGAAAGAGTTTTCACAATATAAACTGATTTCTTGTCTAAAAAGAGGGAAATAGATTATAGGAATAGATCTGTAGGGTTTCTTGAGTTAATTGATTAGTCTTGAGACCGACAGGAGATAGATCATTAATTAATCAACTTTTTGAATTGTCCAACAAAGAAATTCATAATACTTATCTAATGTTTCACTACGACTAGGAATAAAATCGGGAATTAATCGATTTATCCGTACATGTAATACTTGATAGGTAGATATCCCTGGAATATGTGCTTCTCATATTTGAATTTACCAGTATTTTTCTCTCTTCACCTTTGATATTCTTAATCAAATGATCTCTGGAATTTTTGTAAACCATTAAAACCAAATTTGATTTCCCCTAGCCTGTATTTCAAGAAACTACGTTTTAGTACTTAAGATTTTTCGTTACTTCTTTCCCCTGGGATTCGATAATTTTATTTGCCCTATTTTATTAGCTTTGCTAAGTCGCTAGTAAAATAATTTAGTGATCAAATAACTTATAAACAACTTATTAATCAAGTTCCTTCGTTAGCACGTGTGCCGGACAACCCCATACTCTAAACTTGCACAAACTAGGTTTGTGCCAAGGAAGAGCTCACAGGGCGTCTTAGGAACCGATTTAGAAGGCATCAAGTTTAAGATGTAAGCCGATGTTTCCCATGCGTATCCCCAAAATGAAATGGGTAAGCATGCATAACTCATCATTGATCTTACTATCTCCAAAAGGGTTCTATTTCTTCTTTCGGCTACACCATTTTGCTGGGGAGTACCCGTCGCAGTCCACTGGGATGTAATCCCATGATCTGATAAATATTGCAAGAACCCATTCCCGAGGAATTCGCCACCACGGTCAGATCACAGCGACTTGATAGTTTTCTCGACCTTGTTTTCTACCTCAGCCTTAAACTCTTTGAATTTCTCAAAGCACTCAGACTTGTAGCGAAGCAGGTAAACGTATGCGTATCTCGAGTAAACGTCAATGAAAGTGACAAAATACTCATACCCTCCACGAGCCTGTGTGGACTGGGCCCACATAAGTCAGAATGGATAATTCCAACACATCCACTGCTCGAGACTGACTAGCCTTGAAAGGTCTAGAGGACATCTTTCCCTCGATGCAGGATTCAAAGACTTGATAAAGTACAGGCCGGACTGAGTCCAATGTACAGTAATCTGCAAGTCACTGAGTCCACTTCAAGTTGATGTGATCCAGTCTCAAGAGCCAGAGATATGTAACATCCTCATCAGAAGAAATAAACTTTCTCTTTTCAGGATTATCAATTACAGATGAATTATATGCAATGCTTGTGGAAGTCTTATGATGACAGTTAAAACATAGAGAGAGTTATTCAGCATTCCACGACAGATAACAATGCTATTACCAATTATAGAAATACCACTATAAAAATAACCGAATATCCATCAACATAAAGTTTGGAAACTGAAATAATGTTCTGCCGAAAATCCGGCACATATAAAATATCTCTCAAAGTCAAAATAGAATCATCAAAGTACAAGGTGACATCTCCAATAGCAGCTGCACTCACTCGTGTTGCATTCCCCATTGAGATGGTAACTTCGTCATTTTTCAGCACCCTCCTCGGTGTGAACCCCTGCTTAGTGTAACAAACATGGTCAGTAGCTCCAGTATCAACTACCCGTGAATGAGTAGAAACCGATGCTAAACATGTTTTCGTTACAAATGCAAATGACGTACTTTGTCTCTTGCTTCTGCATGCGTTCTTGCTTGAAGTGACACCAACCCTCTTCATCTCATTTGACCTCCTTTCACGTTTTCTTCGATCAATCAGATTCTTGTACCCAGTATAGACCACATCTTTTAATGTGTTCAAACCGTGCACAAAATCTGATAACTCAGAATCCCATGAAGGTACAAAAGATTGTTCTGCCTGGAGATCAGGTAGCAACTCGTTGAAAGTATACTCGCTTCTCTTGGTTACATCCTTCTTAAAGTCATAGAATGAAAGCGGTAATGAGTTCAGGATTATATCGATCTTAGCCCAATCACTGATATATCCACCTCTACGTGTGAACCGATTCATGATGTTATCCATCACCATCACATGTAATGTCACCGAACTACCTGTAGGGATTTTTCGCAAACTGAATCACCAAATCCGATTAAGCAGGACCAATCATGGATGTTGAATACAATAACCAATTCATCAAACCCTAGCATGCTCCTATGAACTTAATGCATGGATTAAGGGATTACCTTTACTTCCGTAGAGTTTGATCCGATCTTTATCTAACTTTAATATAACCACTCAATTTGATTAATCTGCAGAAACAGAAATTAGCAAAACCAATTTCTTGATTTAATCGAATAAAAGGAAAATAGAAATAGAGTTTGTTCTCCAGATCAGATCTTCAGATATGTATCCCAATGCTGCTCAGACCTGCTACTGGTGAGGATTCCACAGATTTGTGATGTATAGGCCGGAGTCGAATTCCTTCGTCTCCCAAACACACTAGCGCCGCCCCTGCTTTCTCTCTCCTAGGGTTTCAAAATGATTTGAATGCTTTGAGGTGGCTAGGGTTTCTGAGAGAGAGTTGTTTATTTATAGACCTAGGATTTTAACCCTAATGGGCTACTGGGCTCCATTCAACATATTTAATTGGGCCAGACCTAGGACCTAATGCAAATAATAAAGTGGGTCTATGAATTAACTAATTCCCATGTCCACAACCCAGGACACAATTAATTAATTAGTTAATATAAATTCTTTTTCACCACAAAATTAATACTGACCTACCCCTTTATTACCACGTTATGAGAACGTGCTGCATTTATCTGAGAATCCCCATAGTTAAGGTTACCGAACATTCATTGATTTATTGGAGCTTCTGACAAGCTACCACTATTAATTAATATCTTATATTCATGAGTGGTACCACTCAAACCTTATCACTCGTGCCTGAACTTAATCAGCCTGCAGGAGTTTGGCACGATAAACATTATTGAGCTCCTTAGGGAATGTCCACATCCTATTACTCGGATATGGTTACCTAACTCTAGTCTCAAGCTGTACTACACGAATTGCTACTACCCAAGATGCGGATATACAAACACGTTACTGAGGCTCTCCACCATGGCAAATCAAAGCAACAGTCAACCCATGCATACCCCTGAACCTTCGTTAGGGTTTGGACTCAATCAAGAACGAGATCTTGTATTCGCTGATGTCAGACAAACAAATACATCTCAATGTGGTCCAATCAATACGCCACCCTTACGTACCAGCATATCAAGTAACCAAGACAGATTACTTCTTTCGACTATGCTGCAGCCATCTGGACAGACGTATCCTCAATACGGTCTCGGTTGTGATAAGATTTATGTCTCACTAGGTCAAGTGATCATACCATCTTCTGCGATCTACAACACGCCGTATGATTGTCCCTATGGGTGAGACAGGAGGATACCATTGTTACGTGCATGTATGTTTGTTTAATAGATAGGAGAAAAGTCAATTGTATACTCATTGTAATAAATGCTTTCTGTATAAAAAAACCCAACAATCTCCCACTTATACTCAAAGCATTACAATAGCTATTACAGAGTATACAATGCGTCCATCTACCCTGGCTATCACGTTAACCTTTGTCAGTGGTCGGCATCCACCTTAGACCCAGCTCACGAATATGTCTTTCGTAAGCCTTCTGCGAATAGCTCTTTGTAAATGGATCATCTAGGTTGTCTTTAGTGTCAATTTTCTTGATCAGCACATTGCCCCTCGATACGATCTCTTGTATGATATGGTACTTTCTCTCTATGTGTTCACTTGCCTTGTGAGTCCGTGGTTCCTTCGAGTTTGCCACTGCACCAGAGTTATCACAATAGATTGTGATGCTCTTCGTCAAGCTCGGAATCATATCCAACTTTTAAAGGTAGTTCCGGAGCCATACCCCTTCTTTCGAAGCTTCGGAAGCGGCGACATATTCCCCCTCCATGATGGAGTTTGCAATGCATTTATGCTTTGAGCTCCTCCAAGATACAGCCCCACCTCCCAAGGTAAACACATATCCTGAGGTCGATTTCTTCTCGTCCTGGTCCCCTTGGAAATCCGAATCAGTATAACCCACAGGGCACAAATCCTCACTTTGATAAACCAGACAACAATTCCTAGTTATCTTCAAATACAGGAGGGCTTTACTGCAGTCCAGTGCACATGTCCAGGGTTAGATTGATATCTTGCTACCATGCCAACGACATAATAGATATCTGGCCTGGTACACAGAATCGCATACATGAGGCTACCCACCGCAGAGGCGTATGGTACAAGACTCATTTCATCTTTCTCCCGCTGTGTCTCAGGACACTGCCCTATAGAAAGATGAACGCCATGTTTGAAAGGTAGCAAGCCTTTCTTGGCGAGTTGCTTGCTGAACCTGGCTATCACAGTATCCACATAGGATGCCTGGGATAAGCTTAACATCCTTCTCTTACGATCCCGTAAGACCTTAATCCCAAGGATGTACCCGGCTTCTCCCAAATCCTTCATTTGGAATTGTTCAGATAACCAACTCTTGATTTCCGATATCACTCCCTGGTTGTTTCTAAATAGGAGTATGTCATCCACACATAGTGCAAGAAAAAACACGCTCTCACTGACACAAAGTCGGTATACACAACTTTCGTTCTCCAACTGTGAAAATCCATAAGATTTAATCTCATCGTTGAAACGCAAGTTCCACAACCTCGAAGCTTGCTAAAGTCCGTACAAAGACTTTTTCAGCTTCCAGACGAGGTGTTCTTCGCCCTTGCATATGTAACCCTTGGGTTGTCGAATATAGATGTTCCTACCTTCTTCAAGGTAACTGTTTAGAAAAGTGGTTTTGACATCCATCTGCCGAATCTCGAGGTCCATATGCGCAGCTATGGCAAGGAGTATCCGGATGGACTTGAGCATGGCTATGGGTGAAAAGGTTTCATCATAGTCTATGCCCTCTTTCTGACTATAACCTATTGCCACCAGCTTGGCTTTAAAAGCCATAATTTCTCCATCCGCTCCTTTCTTTCTCTTGTATACCCACTTGCACGCTATGGTTCTAAATTTATCCGGCAACTCAGCTTTCTGGTATACATCCATAGTAGTTATGGATTCAATCTTGGAATCCATGGCGACATGCCATTTTTCAACATCCTTGTCCTGCACTGCCTCTTCGTAAGTCAACGGGTCAGAGTCCTCATGTCCGTCTTCTGGGATCAAGTCCGAAGACTCACCCATGAACATATACCTTTCTAGCTGGAAAATAACTCTCCCACTGCGACGAGGCATCGGTGTTGTGTCAGTAGTCGGTGCAGTGACTTGTGGTTCTGAACTTGCACAAACTTGGTTTGCAACCAAGGAAGAGCTCAGCAGGTGTCTTAGGAACCAATTTAGAAGGCACCACATTCAATACGTAAGCCGTTGTTTCCAATGTGTATCCCCAAAACTAAATGGGTAAGCTTGCATAGCTCATCATTGATCTTACCATCTCTAAAAGAGTTCTATTTCTTCTTTCAACTACACCGTTTTGCTGGGGAGTATCCGGTGTAGTCCACTGGGATGTAATCCCGTGATCTACAAATACTGCAAGAACTCGTTACTGAGGTATTCGCCATCGCGGTCAGATCGTAATGACTTGATAGTTTTCCCGACCTTCTTTTCTACTTCAGCCTTGAACTCTTTGAATTTCTCAAAGCATTCAGACTTGTAGCGAAGCAGGTAAACGTATCCGTATCTTGAGTAGTCGTCAATGAAAGTGATGAAGTACTCATAACCTACACGAGCTTGTGTGGACATGGGCCCACATAAGTTAGAATGGATCAGTTCCAACACATCCTCTGCTCGAGACTGACTAGCTTTAAAAGGCCTAGAAGACATCTTGCCCTCGATGCAGGATTCGCAAACTTGATAAGGTACAGGCCGGACTAAATCCAATGTACCGTCATCTGCAAGTCGCTGAATCCGCTTCAAGCTGATGTGACTGAGTCTCAAGTGCCAGAGATATGTAAGGTCCTCGTCAGAAGAAGTGAATTTTCTCTTTCTAGGATTATCAATTACGGATGAGTTACATGCAATACTTGCAGAAGATTTATGATTATAGTTAATAACATAGAGATAATTATTCAGCATCCCACGACAGATAACACCGTTATTACCAATGATAGAAATACTACTATAAAAAGTAACTGAATATCTATCAACATAAAGTTTGGAAACTGAAATAAGGTTCCGCCGAAAATCCAGCACGTACAAAACATCTCTCTAAGTTAAAACAGAATCATCAATGCACAAGGTGAAATCTCCAATGGCAACTGCACTCACTTGTGCTGCATTCCCCATCGAGATGGTATCCTCGTCATTCTTCAAAACCCAAGATATAGATATACGAGCACGTTACTCAAGCTCTCCACCATGGCAAGTCAAAGCAACAGTTAATCCATCCAAACCCCTGAAACTTCGTTAGGGTTTGGACTCAATCAAGAATGAGATCTTGTATTCGCTGATGTCAGACAGTCGAACACATCTCACTACGGTCCATCAATACGCCACCCTTGCGTACCAGCATGTCAAGTAACCAAGACAAACTACTTATTCCGACAATGCCGCAGCCATCCAGAATGACGTATCCTCGTACACTGTCTCGGCTGTAATTAGGTTTATGTCTCACTAGGTCAAGTGATCATACTGTCTTCCGCGATCTACTACACGCCGTATGATCGTCCCGATCGGTGAGACAAGAGGATACCATTATTACATACATGTAAGTTTGTTTGACAAATAGGAGAAATAAACCGTTGTATACTCATTATAATAAATGATTTCAGTATACAAAACCCATCAGATTGCTCCACTACAAGATCCTCAAACAGCTTATACAAAACATACTTTCCCCTTGCAGCAGCAACTACATTATTTCCTCATATGCTTCTTAGTGATTAACCACAACTCTAACTCCAGCCAGAAGAGACAGTTTAGCATGTCACATAACCATACCGCACAACTCTTAAAGCTTTTGTTATCTAAAATTTAAATCAATCCTAGAATACTTATGAAAGAGATCTACGCAAGCTACACTCGTAGACGTTTACGCAAAACCCTCCCACTATTCACATGATTTAAATTGTTTGTCTAGAAATCCGAACAATTGCAACCCATGCACCTCCAAGAATTAGCAAGTTACACTCGTAGACGTTTAATAAGACGAGAGATGCACTTACAGCCTAGGATCGCTTTGTGGAGGTCTATTGATTTAAAAAAAATCCGCTTAGTATTTTTATTCAAAAAGTTTCTTAAATGTGCACACAGATAATTTCATTGTCATTATATTTTCCAAATTTTTGCATGTAATTAAACAAGCCCAAAAATTCCCAAAATATAATCCAACAAGAAATTAATCACATAAGCATGCTAGTAAAGCTATAAATAATAAAAGCAGTAAATAATGCTTTACCTATTATCTACACATGCTAATTGCGTAATTAATAAATCACATAGCATACGAGGACAATTAAGACAAACAAAAATTCCTCGTGGCCCCACAAAATAAGAAAAAATCTTATATATTATAAATTTGAAAAATAAATCTTTTGGATAACTCCAAATCTTTCTTCAAACTTCAGGGCCTTGAAATCTTCAACCACCAAATATTTTGGGATCTAGGGTTTTGTGATTTGAAAATTGGTCCCACAACTCAACTGCAAACCCTAGGGTTTACATCGAGTTGGACCAACCGTCAAAACACGAACCACCGCCGCTGGAGCAGCAGCCGCCGACGACAGCTAGCGCCGTCGCCCTGCCGCTGCTGCCTTCGCTTGCCCGCGGCCGCCATGCGCCGCCCGTGGTCGCATGCACGCAGGCCCTGCCTGCCGCAGTGCACGCCGCCCGCTGCCCGCCGCCGTCGTTCTGCCGCGACCGCACGCGCGCGGCCCGCCTGCCGCCACCGTGCGCGTCTGCCTTCATCCCGCCGGTCTTTGTCTTGTTCTTCATCCCGTCCCATCCAGTTTACAGATTTGAAATAAAAAATACATAGATTAAACTATTACAATTTTTTCTATCAAATCTAATCACAGATTTTCTTGTGATTTTACGAAACAAATTTAATCCAAACACGGATAAACCACCGTGTATTAAATCAGATGGGTTGCCACGAGGAACAAAAACCATCCACGACAAATAAAATTCATACATGCATAATGAATAAATCGCATTCAACAGAGGCATGAATAAGAAACCTTGCTTTGATATCAATTGTAGGGATTTTCCGTGAACAGAATCACCAAATCCGATTAAGCAGGACCAATCATGGATGTTGAATACAATAACCAATTCATCAAACCCTAGCATGCTCCTATGAATTTAATGCGTGGTTTAAGGGATTACCTTAACATCCGTAGAGTCTGATCTGATCTGATCTTTCGCGTTTGAATATCCAACTTTAATTCAACACGCGATTCGATTAATTTGCGGAAACAGAAATCAGCAAAATCAATTTCTTGATTTAATCGAATAAAAGGAAAAAGAGAAATAGAGTTTGTTCTCCAGATCAGATCTTCATATCTGTATCCCAATGGTGCTCAGATCTGCTACTGGTGAGGATTCCACAGATTTGTGATGTGTAGGCTGGAGTCGAATTCCTTCGTCTCCCAAACACACTAGTGCCACCCCTGCTCTCTCTCTCTCCAAGGATTTCAAACTGATTTGAATGTTCTTAGGTGGCTAGGGTTTCTGAGAGAGAGTTGTCTATTTATAGACCTAGGGTTTTAACCCTAATGGGCTACTGGGCTCAATTCAGCATATTTAATTGGGCCAGACCTGGGACCTAATGCAAATAATAAAGTGGGCCTATGAATAAATTAATTCCCATGTCCACAACCCAGGACACAATTAATTAATTAATATTAATTTTTTTTTCACCACAGAATTAATACTGACCTACCCCTTTATTACCACGTTATGAGAACAGGCTGCATTTATATGAGAATTCCCATATTTAAGGTTACCGTACATTCATTAATTTATTGGAGCTTCTGACAAGCTACCACAATTAATTAATATCTTATATTCCTGAGCAGTACCACTCAAACCTTATCACTTGTGCCTGAACTTAATCAGCCTGCAGGACTTTGGCACAATGAACATTATTGAGCTCCTTAGGAAATGTCCACATCCTATTACTCGGATATGGTTACCTAACTCCAGTCTCAGGTTGTACTACATGAACTGTTGCTACCCAAGATGCGAATATACGAGCATGTTACTTAGGCTCTCCACCATGGAAAATCAAAGCAACAATCAACTCGTGCATACCCCTTAACCTTCGTTAGGGTTTGGACTCAATCAAGAACGAGATCTTGTATTCGCCGATGTCAGACAGACAAATACATCTCAATGTGGTCCAATCAATACGCCACCCTTGCGTACCAGCATATCAAATAACCAAGATAGATTACTTCTTCCGACTATGCTGCAGCCATCCGGACAGACGTATCCTTAATGCCGTCTCGAGTGTGATAATATTTATGTCTCACTAGGTCAAGTTATCATACCGTCTTCTGCGATCTACAACACGCCGTATGATCATCCCCATCGGTGAGATAGGAGGATACCATTGTTACGTACATGTAAGTTTGTTTAACAGATAGGAGAAAAGTCAATCGTATACTCATTGTAATAAATGCTTTATGTATACAAAACCCAACACTACCATCAACCATTCTCTTGCAGACAAGGTCTTTTACGAGACCACAGCTGACAGCTCGTTCCACTTCGCCATACGTAGCCACTAAGTCCATCCAAATTACAAAAAAGCTACAATAGCCCATGTACTTGAGCTTCAATTCTCTAGACAGGTTATCCGAGATTAACTTGTAAGTAAAATCTTCAGATATCACCCATCTGTCATAGAATTCCTTTTAACGTCTAGAGACTTTATGGTAATGTGGGGCAAGTGGCTTCATAGTAAGAACAAACATATGTTTCTTAGAAAAGAGGATATACTCAATGCAGTATCTCCACTCAGGAAAGTTTGGAACAGTTAAGGGATTGAGAGCAAGAATATGATCAACACTAGACATAGACATATCTGAAACAAATAAATAATTTTAATAAGAACATACATGTAGAACATTCAAAAATAAATGCATTGAAAACCTCTTGATAAATCAAATACAAATATTTTCCACTAATAGCCCAAGAGTTCCCACTGCAAGCTACACTCGTAGATGTTTACGATGTCACCCTCAACCAGAATGCGATTTTTAAGCCCCAATCCTTTAATTTCATACCATGTCAGGAATTCTTAGACACATGAAACTAATAATTAGTGTAAAACCTTAGACCAAGCCATCTCTGAAGAACAGGGAAGCAACAACTGCATTATATTCTAAGATGCTTGATCGCAGAATTATTTTACTAGCGATTTAGCAGAGCTAATAATACAGCGACAAATAAAATTATCGAATCCCAGGGGAAAGAAGTAACGAAAAACCTTAATGACTAAAACATAAGTTTTCAAAATACTGGTAAGGGAAAATTCAAATTTTGGTTTTGGTTTTCAAACTAATTTCGCAATTTAAAACTTAAACAGGAAAATAAAAATAACTTGGTGGAAGTAGATATGAGAAGTACAAATTCTAGGGATATCTAACTATCAAGTATTACATGTAAGAATCAATTGATTAATTCCCATTTCAATTCCTCTTCGTAGTGAAACATCAAAAAAGTATTATGAACTTCTTTGTTGGACAATTCATAAAGTTGATTAATCAATTACCTATCTCCGTTCGGTCTCAAGATCTATTAATTAACTCCAAAAATCTACGGATCTATTCCTATAATCTATTCCCTTATGTTCAGACAAGAAATTGAATTATATTGTGAAAACTCTTTCCATTGAAAACTATTACAGTTACGTCTCTAATTCTCAACTAATTAATCCTAAGATGTGGCCAGCAACTCAAGATTATGAATAAGCACAGAATTCACAAACTACGATGGGAAAGGAAAATCAATTCAATTAATCTTACATGCATACATTGATAGTTCGAAGCTCTAGAATCTGAGAAGGAATTTAGTTACACATATTCATGAATAGGATCATCAGAGATAAAGAAAAACATGAATTGCATAAAAATTGGATGTAGATGTCTTCCCACAAAAGCCTGTCTTCAATCATAACACATAAAACTCTTCGAAATCTTCTAAAATCTTCAACTCTAAAATTCTCCTAAATTCTCCACACCAAAAATCGAATTTGAAAAGGCTTTATATAGCTGTGATAGATGTATCATGTAGTTTCTAGGATTAGATATATCTAAATCTTCAAATCTGGAACAAATCTTAATTTCCCGGATCCACGTCGATCGACGGCAAAATGCACGTCGATCGACGCACTTGAAGAACCCGCGTCGATCGACGCGGGTTGTGCGTTGATCGATGTGGAGTTGGCTTCTGCGGGTCTGCGTCTGTCCTCGGCGTCGATCGCTCCTTCAAGCAACTGCGTCGATCGACGCGTGTCTGTGTTGATCGACGCTGGTCTGGAATCCGTGCCTCTCTGATTTCTTCACTGTTTCCGACTCAAAAAACCTGCATAATTCATCAACCACAACATTACAAGCACAAAAGCCAATTCATGCACAATAAAACACGTAAAACAACTCAAACATCACCAAAATAGTCAAAGAACCAATAGATAAGTTGGTAAAAATACTAACTTATCAACTCCCCCAAACTTAAACCATTGATCGTCCTCAATCAATTCACAGATAAGAAATCAAGTCTTATGCAGATACAAGTGTGCAATGCCTCACAAGCTTCTTTTACTATCCAAGTATCACTAATTCACATAAATCATGCATTCCAAACAAAATTCAAATTGTCAAATTATTGAGTAGGAACCTCACAGGGAAGTGTTTTCACTCATCGCTCAAGGAGTTACGGTTTCGTGTTTCACACACTCAAGGTCATAGCTCACCTCTCCATAAGTTTGACAAGTTTCTCATCTCTCCACTGCTTGTTTGTGTAGCTTTTCAGGGAATCAGATAGGTCTTATTTTGGTTGTAATGTGGCTTACCTAAAAGGTGGATATATTTTGGCTAAGTGACTCAAAATGTGACAATGAAAACTCAAAAACCAAACATACCATAACCACATGATCCCTCACTCGTGCACTCACAAAGTTCACCAATGGTGCACTCTCATATTCTTTATTTTATTTCCCAATTTTTTTTTTCATGGCCCCTTATAACTTATCAGAGACCTTTGTGAACTCACAATCATATCATTACATAAAGTTTTTTTCTTTTCTTTTTCTACTCATGTTCACTTTCTTATTCTACCAACGGAAACCCTTATTTTCACACATGGAACTCATCATTATTTTTTTACTAGTTCCCACGGCTTGTATCAACATCTCTTAAACCACACTTTATAATAAATCAACCCTTCTAATCAAAGAAAAATTCATTCAAGGCTCAAACGGGCTACGAGTGGAAATTCAAGGTTAGTGTATAGGAGATGGGCTACGAAAGAACATGCCTAAAATTATTTTCACCCTATTACTACACTTAATGCAACCTCAAGAGAGAAACTCGTCAAATTCTAGGAAGTTATTGCTAAAACCTTTTCACTTATCAAACGAAAAAGTTAGGCTCAAATTCTCACACAAGGTTAAAATTTTTGTTACTCCTCAACAATTATCCAATCTGAACTGTCATCATGCATAATTTATATTTCAAAGATCAACTCCTTAAGCAAAATAGCTCCTATGATCGGCTACTCTATCACATAGATTTTCATTCTCAATAAGTAATTATTTCAATTATACATCAATTATTTCTATTTAAGGGAAGATAAGTCATATTTTCAGCACCAACATAATCAAAATAGTTATGTTCGTCCTATGTTCAAAAGCTCCTAAAACAATTCTCAAGACTCTACAGATCAGAACTAGTACCACAAATCAAGAATTCAAAATACTAATTTTGAGTGAAAAGCCTTGCAGAGAGCAATTGTTCACAATGAAGCAAAAGAACAAGGATGGTGATGGTGCAAAACCTAGGAAACTAAAAACCTAAAAACACAAATCCTAAATTAAACAAAAATAAAAACAAATAAAATAGTAAAATAAAATAAAAGTAAAAACGTTTCCCTTTTCCGATCCTCATCACCCCAAACTTGTTTCACTCGAAGGAGTGGAAAAGTTTGAAAGTTCGATAGGGAAAGAGAAACGGTACCTCATTCCTCATCCGGAGGATCCTCCATAATCACATCGGTGGATGGCCAAACGGGAAGTCTCCAACGGCGGTCCTGGCGCTCAGGAGGTAGACAGAATCAGGCTGGGTGTTCAGGAGAAGGTGCTGCATCTGACTATCGATGGTGTTGAGCCTTGTGGTCACATGCTGGCAAAACTCTGCCTGCCGGGTGTGCTCTGCCGCATGCAAAGCAGTCTGCTGCTGCATGAACTGGTAGATCATCACCAGATCCATCTCGAAAGAGGAAAACCCTCCCGCAAAGTGGCTGGACGAGGCTCCACCAGTCCTGCCTGGAATCTCCTCTGCTCCTCCATCGCGCTCCTCATCCTTCGTGTCATCTGCTGGGGGGACCCCGGTTGTCTCTGGTTCGGCTGTGTCTGCGGTTGGTGAAGGAGTCTGGAGGTGCCAGCACCCCCACATGATCCAACCATCAGTCGCATGTGGGCGGGTGTGCTCATCAAACAATTATCACGGAAGTGATAATTTGTAACGTGCGTGAGCTCCGGCTGTGGAAGTGGAAACTTTTCCCCATTGGACATCCTCAAAGACCAGCCACCCTCCCGGGGTGAGAGCATCAGCATCCGTACCAGTTGCGCGGTGCTGAGTCCTTGGCTGTCCTCGAGCATCTCAATATCGGCCAAGTCGATCCCCACGTGCTCCGCAATCGGGGTTATGAATCCCCCGCTCCAAATGTTACCCTTTGTGGCCTTGACTTGGTGCCTCCAGTGGTCCATGATCAATGCCGCGAAGCTGAATCCCTCTCCTGTCAGCATGCAGTAGATGGCGTAGAGCTCGCCCACTCTCACCTTGGCGCTTTCATGACGGCCGGTGATAGACCACCCCATGCACTGCTGAAGATAACAGATTTACGGGGTTGTCGATGGAGGATGCTTTCATGTTTCCCGTGTCGAACTCTCGCAATTTGACTCCAAAATTGGGCAATGACAAAACTCAGGGGAAGAAAGCCGTCGCCAGATTTTGGGACTCCCCAAATGTCATCCAGCTCATCCCTTGGAAGCTCATAGTGTTCGTTCAGAAGTTGGAAATAGATGGTGGTCGGCTCTGACTCCGTTTGAACTTCGTAGACATGGAGTGATGCCAAAAATTCCAGCACAAGCGATGGATATGTCGGCCACCGCTCTGTCATCCAAGCGCCCCATCCAGCTCTCTCCAACAGGACCTCCACATCAACTCTAATCCCCAGCAGGTTCATCGTCTCTGTGCATGGGTATAGAGTCTGTCGGACTGTGAATTCTGAACCACAGAATTTACTGTATCGCTTCTCTGCTTCCCGGTTGGCGAAGGTTGGTCGGAAAGCCATAATTAACTGCAAAGGTAGTAGGAAAAATATTAAAATAGCTTCAGGTGGATCCACAAGTTTTCCAAGCAACAATATAAAAATTTTGAAATTAACTACAAGTTTCCTCGGCAATGGCGCCAAAATTTAATCGCATAATTATTTTACTAGCGATTTAGCAGAGCTAATAATACAGCGGCAAAATAAAATTATCGAATCCCAGGGAAAAGAAGTAACGAAAAACCTTAATTACTAAAACATAAGTTCTCAAAATACTGGTTAGGGGAAATTCAAATTTTGGTTTTGGTTTTCAAACTAATTTCGCAATTTAAAACTTAAACAGGAAAATAAAAATAACTTGGTGGAAGCAGATATGAGAAGTACAGATTCCAGGGATATCTACCTATTAAGTATTACATGTATGAATCAATTGATTAATTCCCAATTTAATTCATCTTCGTAGTGAAATATCAGAAAAAGTATTATGAACTTCTTTGTTGGACAATTCATAAAGTGGATTAATCAATTACCTATCTCCGTTCGGTCTCAAGATCAATTAATTAACTCCAAAAATCTATGGATCTATTCCTATAATCTATTCCCTTCTGTTCAGACAAGAAATTAAATTATATTGTGAAAACTCTTTCCATTGAAAACTATTACAGTTACGTCTCTAATTCTCAACTAATTAATCCTAAGATGTGGCCAGCAACTCAAGATTATGAATAAGCACATAATTCACAAACTACGATGGGAAAGGAAAATCAATTCAATTAATCTAACATGCATACATTGATAGTTCGAAACCCTAGAATCTGAGAAGGAATTTAGTTACACATATTCATGAATAGGATCATCAGAGATAAAGAAAAACCTGAATTGCATACAAATTGGGTGTAGATATCTTCCCACAAAAACCTGTCTTCAATCATAAAACATAAAACTCTTGGAAATCTTCTAAAATCTTCAACTCTAAAATTCTCCTAAATTCTCCACACCAAAAATCGAATTTGACAAGGCTTTATATAGCTGTGATAGATGTATCATGTAGTATCTAGGATTAGATATATCTAAATCTTCAAATCTGGAACAAATCTTAATTTCCCGGATCCACGTCGATCGACGGAAAAATGCACGTCGATCGACGCACTTGAAGAAGCTGTGTCGATCGATGCGAGTTGTGTCGATCGACGTGGACTTGGCTTTCGCGGGTCTGCGTCTGTCCTCGGCGTCGATCGCTCCTTCAAGCAACTACGTCGATCGATGCGGGTCTGTGTCGATCGACGAAGGTTTGGAATCCGAGCCTCTTTAATTTCTTCTTTGTTTTCGACTAAAAAACTTGCATAATTCATCAACCACAACATTACAAGCACAAAAGTCAATTCATGCACAATAAAACACGTAAAACAACTCAAACATCACCAAAATAGTCAAAGAACGAATAGATAAGTTGGTAAAAAAATACTAACTTATCAATGCTTCTAAGCACTTAACCACAAATTTAACTCCAGCCAAAAGAGACAGTTTGGCATGGCGCGTAACCATACCGCACGACCCTTGAAGCCTTTGTTATCTAAAATTTAAATCAATCCTAGAATACTTATAAGAAAAAATTACGCAAGCTACACTCGCAGACATTTACGCAAAACCCTCCCACTATTCACATTTAAATTGTTTGTCTAGAATTCCTAACAACCGCAGCCCATGTACCTCCGGGAATTAGCAAGCTACACTCGTAGACGTTTACTAAAATGGGAGATACACTTACAACCTAGGATCAGTTTGTGGAGGTCTATTGATTTTAATTAACAAATTCGCTTAGTATTTTTGAGTCAAAGGGTTTCTTAAATGCGCTGATAAATAATTTTTTGTCATTATATTTTTCCAAATTTTTGCATGTAATTAAACAAGTCCAAAAATTCAAAATATAATCCAACAAGAAATTAATCAAATAAACATGCTTTTAAAGCTGTAAATAATAAAGCAGTAAAACATGATTTCCTATTATCTACACATGCTTATTGCGCAAATAATAAATCACATATCATACGAGGGCAATTAAGATAAACAAAAAATTCCTCGTGGCCCCAAAACAGGAAAATAAAAATAATCCTATCTATTACAAAATTTGAAATTGGAAATTCAAATTTGGATAACTCTAAATCTTCTTCAAATCTTCCAGGGCCTTGATATCCTCAACCACCAAATCTTTTTGGATCTAGGGTTTTGAGATTAGAAAATTGGTCCCACAATCCAACTGTAAACCCTAGGGTTTACAAACGAATTGCACCAGCCATCAAACCTCGAACCACCATCGCAGCAGCAGCCGCCGGCGACAGCCACTGCCCAGCCTGCCGCCGTGCACGCTCGCGCACGCTGCGTGCCTGCCGCCATCGCATGTCCGTCGGCCGGTGAATCTCGAAGGACTCTTTGAGCAGTAAATGCCCCGTGTTCAATAATAAATGAACCACAAGAGTTAATGCCTTATTGCTTGAGAGGGTTAAATGCTTTGAGCGCTAATTTCTGCAGATAGACAAGAATAAATGTGTTAAGAATACCTAACAATTTTCGCCTTTTTGATGTTGTCAAAACCATACCTCTAAGTCGACAAAAGATGCAGTCGATCTGAGTTTACAAATTTTTCTATCTAACACTGCTCAGAAGTGTGCTTCTTATACACTCGACCTACTCTAAATGATCTTCCCCCTTAATGGGATAATAATTTTGGATTAAAATCAATCAGTTTAGAGCGATAAGAGAAGAAGGATTGCTGATCAAACTGGAAAATGTGAATTTAGCCAGTCAAGATTCAAGGTAATAGACAATGAGTGGTTGTCTTAAAACCAACAGTTTTTCACTTTTCACTAGATTACAAGTACATGAAAAGTTTTAAAACTGCAATAATAAAAGACATAAAAAACGCAAACAAAACAAAATAAATTCATGACCTTTTCTTACTTGTCTTAATTCTTGTTGTTGGTCCCGGATTATCAGGGTATAACTTGGCAGCGGAAAATATGGTTAATCGTTTCTTGCACTCTGCTGGTTACTCAGCTGACTGGGACCTTGTCAGCTGGTAAGTCAACTTGCACTCTGCGTACTCAGCTGACTGGCGACTGGCTCGTCAGCTGGTAGCTCAAGACTTAGAATATATTTAGCCTTGTTTGCACAGTTATATCAGTTTTCAGATATACACCAGCACTTGGGTGCTGGATTTTAAATCAGTATGAAATGCAGAAAGCTGATAAAAGACAAAGGATTTATAGTGGTTTGATCAACTGATCTACGTCCACTCTCCAGTCGTAGCACTGGAAATTCACTATAGAGTAATCAGGTACAAGCGTCCTACGATCTATCTCTAGCTGGTGAATGCCTCGTCCACCAGTTCACTAGATCAACCGCTCCCGGCCTTGTCCTTCTTCAACTCTGATCCGCTGGTGGAGTGCGAGTACGTCACTTCAACCTCCACAGCTTCACTGGGTGTTTAGTTCTCCCAAGAACGTATCTTCTCAATACGGCAAAAGCCCGTAATAACTCAAGTGCTGGCTGGCACAAGAGCTGCTGTGAACTTCCTCGGAAGAGAAAAAACACCAAAGAGATCTGTAACTTACAAGCTGGAAGCTTGAAGTCTCGTGTTTGATAAATCAACACACGGATAGCCTTTAGAAAGGCCTCGAAAGTGTTTGCACTTCTACTTGCTTGAGCGTAAAAAATTTCAGACTTTCGGTAGGTGAAGAGTATTGAATGTTGAAGCAAGCAAGCTAGCCAGCGTGGAAGCGTCTTAAATGTTGGTGGTTCCGACCTATTTATAGACGCGGGATCCCATTCAAATCTTCTAGCCGTTTGGACACATCTAGAAGGATGTCAGACCTCGGATGTCCTTCTGACGGCGGCAGGTAGGAATTTCCGGAAGGAACCATACCCTTGACCGCTTTATCTGACACAGATCTCTTTGTGTCAGAACGGCTCTATTCGTCAGTACGAGGAATCGGAACTGGTGTCTTGAACTGATAGACTTTAAGGTATCCTCCTTAAAGTCAAACTTTGTCAGTTAATTCCTCGACGAATCTTCTTTTTGTCTCTAAGACACTGGGAGAGAGAATCTGGAATTCTGCTGGTAACATTCGACTGGTAGATCATTCTGGTGATCTTGTGCTGGCAGTCTCTGCTGGTGACTTGCGCTGGCACAATCTAAGTCTACCAATATGTCTGATGTTAACTCTTGGAATCTCCCATGACTGGTGGCTTCACCGCTGGTGAACAGTGTCAGTGAGAACACCTATTCTGCTGGTAGGATTTGTCAGCCACCTGCTGGTGAAATCCTTCCCAACTGGTGAACAGTAACCAGTCATTAGCTCTTTCTCATGCTGATGAACAGTGTCAGCACGAGTCTTTGTCAGCCGCCTGCTGGTGAGACTTCTCTCAACTGGTAAGAACATCTCATGCTGGTGAACAGTGTCAGCATGAGTCTTGATCAGCTGCGACTTACAACTCAAAAGACCTAAACAGGACTTTACATTTGAGAACTAGAGCTATCTAGAGACAACTGACGCTGGTAAGACTTAGGATTTGATCTACCAAAACACCAAAGCTAGAATCTAAGCAAGTAACTACTGGGGAAAGGAAACTTAGCCAATTTTCCCAACAATTTCCCCCTTTTTGGTGCGATCAAAGCCTAACCAGCGAGCACTCAGCTGATGAGGAAAGTTACAAAGTATTTCAGGGTTTTACAAAATAAACCTATCAGATCTAAACCCATGAAACTACTTCCTCACATCAGCTCTAACTAAAAATCTTCCCCCTCAAACAAAGAGGGATATTGCTCGTTTAAAATATGAAAATTGAGATCAGAGCAAAAAGATTTAAAGTGTGTGATACGAGTGCTGGTGCTGATTACACTGGAAGTGTAAGTTCAGCTGGTAAGTAAATACTTAGACAATTTGTTGGACAATGAGGAATTGTCATCAACATGTCAGTAATCAATCCATTAATGATGTAGCATTACATGTACAGGAAAGAAAACTGACTAGTCTAGAGATACAAATACTTACAACAAAATGAAGAAGCTAGACTATGGCTGAGAAGATGATCCTGGTGATTGAGTTCTGCTTGTGAGCGACCTCAGGATCTCAGTGAGCGCTGCCATATCTTGTCTGCTCTTCTCCCTTTCCTCAGCAGCAATCCTCCTTTCCTCTTCAGCAAGACGAGCTCTCTCAGCCTCAGCACGTGCTCGCGCACTTTCCCCCTCTTGGATCCGCGCCAAAAAGGAGGACACTCCAGCGGTGACTGACTCCATCTGCTGAGTCATCTCGGTTCGGAAGCTGGCAAAGCGCTGGTCCATCCTGGCATCAATGATTGCAAGAAGCTGCGCAGGGGGATGGATCTCGGAGATTGGCTGTGCTGATACTTCAATGGAAGAGGAGGGTGCATCAGTTGCGGAAGGAGCCGCTGCTGGTTCAGATGCAGCTGATATCTCCATCGGGGCTGGCTCCTCCGCTGGCACTGCAGCTGCTGCTGGTGCCTCTGCTGGTACATCAGCTGCTGCTGACTCCTCTACTTGTACTTCTTCAGCTGGCTCCTCAGCTGATTCCACCACTGGCACTGCGGCTGGAGCTGGCTGGACTTGTTCAGTGAATTCCACCACTTGCCAGTCCATAGAATCAGGGACGAGATCGCCCGAGACAATAGGAACAGGAGGGACGGCAAGGGTCAGCCACAAACCACGAGAGGGATCCTCCTCCACAATGTGGTCTACCAGCAAAGTGCAGGCAGCCATGTCGAACAGGATAGCATGGTAGGGAGGGATCCTCGGGAGGGTAACCAGCACTTTGAGGCGTCGGAGCGCGTACGTCAGCTGGTACCCCCGACTGGTGACTCGGAACTGGAGGAAAGGTAACTTGACCTTTTTCAGTGGCGGGAGGCCGGAGCTTCCAGTCAGTTGCCTATACTCTGCAATTTTTAGCAAGCGACGCTTGATCCTCCTTGTAGACAGCTGCTGGGGGCAATCAGGATCAGTGTCCATGAAAGCATTAGCCCACTCCTCCTCCGCTCTCCAGTAGCCAAGACCCAGCCTGGCATAAAGAACCGCCCGCTTCTCCACAGTCAGCAGGCGCTGGCATCGATCGAAAATTCTCCACCTTCGGAGTTCCAGACATAGGTCCGGATCCACCCTCCAGAGTCGTCGGTAGCTGGATATCATCTCGTCATTGACGGCATTCTCCACTTCCGCCGTGATATTCTCCGCATATTCATAGAGGGTGGAATTGTAATATTCCACTGGCTGCAGGGGCAGGCACCAGTCAGAGATTCTGGAGGCATATACCGACTGGTGGGGGAGTCCGCTGAAGGGGATTATGTTGAATGCAGATGGCTCTGGCACTCTTGAATTATAAAAAGCCATCTCCCCGCGCTGCTCCCACCGGTGCACCCCTGTCACTTGAGCCTGGAAGGCATCCTCATCAACCAGCTGATGCTCTTGGATGCAGAGCATATAAGGGCGCCTTTCAGTTCGTGCACGCCTAGCTGGTGATGAAGAGGATGCTGCTGGCCGCCTGGAAGTTGATGTCGAGGCATCTGTAGATCGGGGGCGACTGGCAGGACGACGAGCCTTATCGTCAATGTCTGGGAACAGATCCCTAGGCTCCATCCTCTGCACTATGGAGTAAGATACCACCTCCTCAGCTGGCTCCTGCTCTGGCTCTTCAGCCCTTGGCTCCTCTGCATCCTCAGACTCTGAGCTTATGTCTGAAAAGCTCGCCAGTTTTTCCGGGGTGGTCGCCCGCTCCTCTGCTCCTCCACTGGCACCCCCTTGCGCGGCCAGTGGGTCTTCCGCAGCTCCTCCACTGGCTTCCCCTTGCGCAGCAAGTGGGACGTCGTCACCTCCACCACCCCCTTGCACGGGTGGAGGGACATCAGTAGCTTCCTCTTCCTCCTGGTACTGGTCTACGATAGACATAATGTCTTCGTCAGCACCCATCACCAGCAGGCGTTCAAAGGTTTCTTCAGGTAGGAGCTCGCCTGGTGGTGCTGGTTCTGGGCGGCCGGCACTTGAGATTTCGAGCGCTTTTCCTTTGCCCTTGGCCGCCAGACTCATCTGTTCTGCCAGCTCTGCCTGGCGCCTGGCCTCATGCTCAGCCTGCACCTTTGCATAGGCTTCATCGCGGGCTGCCAGCTCAGCCTCTCGTTTACGCTGGTCGGCCAAGGCCTTCAGCCTTGCCTGGGCCTGCTTCTTCCTGACAATAGAAGCTTGTTGCTCCTTCTTCGCCTGCTCCACCAGCTTCTGAGCTCTGGTCTGGATTCGCTTCCTCTTGCGAGTCATCCTCTCCAGCGTCTCTTCCTCAGTCAGTCCCAGAACGGACTTCTTGACTGGGATGGAGATCTTCCCAGACTCAGGATCATACGCAACAGCTGACGGAGGCTGCTGGTGCTGGTGAGTCTTAGGCTTCTTGTGGGTAGGCTTCTTGGTGACTGGTACCAGTTGTACGTCCCTTGGGTGAATACCAGTCGCCTCAGCCACCGCGCCTTCCATGGTTTCAAAGAGAGATTCCGTCTCCTGCTTCCTCTTCAACTGAGCCCTGGCCTCATCAGTCAGTGGGAGAGCCACAGCTGGCACTTGCTCTCCTAGGTCTTCTGAGTCCTCCTCAGAAACGACCTCAGCAGGGTCCACTGCTGACTTCCCTTTTAGCCTACGTGGCTTCTTGTAATCTGGGCGGGGCAGCTTAACCTTCGTGGCTGGTATGAAGTCGGACCCAACCAGCTGTTCCCCCTGATCCACGCCATCACCCAGCTCCATCTCCAGGATGTGGCTGATCCTCAGCCCGAAGGATACGGCGTGAGCAAACCGGCCTTCAGTCGGAACAGAGATGTTCCTGTCTACATTCTCTAGCAACCTGCCAAAGAAAAATTCGGCCCAGTTGCCCTGAACTCCATCCACCAGGGCACACATCACCGAGAACTTGCGCAAGCTTAACTCGGCGTACGAGCCGACCTCGCATTGTAGCATGCGAACCACAATATCGCACACCATTTGCCAGTATTCCTCCATTTCGGACTTCCTCATGCCAGTCCGGAAGATGGTGACCTCTGGCTTCTTCCACTGCACCCATCTCCTCCTGAATTCCACCGTATCATCCTGATGATACGTGGCCACTTCTTCTCCTTCATTCCTCAGTCCGAAGAGATTGGCGAGGTATTCGGCGGTGACGGTGATCAAGTGACCAAAAACGGAAGTTGTGAAAGACTTCCTGTCGTCAGCTATCACGGCCCGAGCGTAGAACTCGGCTACCATGTGTGGATGAAAAGTTTGGGGTGTCGCCGTCAGGTACTGTTGGAGCTCTTCTCGGTCAATCATCTCCATCAGCTCCTCCCCGAAATTTTTCAGGGCCAATTTCGCATTCAATATTTTCTCTTTCTGGACCTGAGCAGCCCTAATCTGCGCGTTAGAGAGCTGTCGCCTGGTCGCCGGCTTGTTCAACTGAACCAATCGGGCGAACGGATATGTGTAATCGATATCCTCGATCTTCACTATGCCAGTATACGTTGGCATATGGGCTTCAGCAACTGGTAGGTCTGGTGAACCAGACGAGGATGATGTAGATGGAGGGTTATCAGCTGTAGGTCGAGAAGATGATGCCATGACTTCAGAAAATCTCAAGTTTCAGAAAATCTCAAGGGAAGATGAGAGAATTTTGAAAGATAGGGTTCTGAAAGTAGGGAAACATAAAGGTTAACCCGAAGGAAAGGATCGGGTATTTATACGAAGGGCCATGCAGGATCAGACGTCCAGAATCAACGCTCAGCAAGCGAGGATCGACGGTCATCAGCAGGCCCGGTTCCCTGTGCGACGTGCGTGGTCGTGCTGACGTGGGCTACGTCGTGGAGCTGACGTGGCACGCGGCGATTGGTAGCAACCAAGCGTCGGACTGCGCAGACACTGTGCACATTAAATGTGGCATTAAATGCCGCATTAAATTCTGAGAGATGTACACTCTAGTCGGATTTGAACAATCCCGCCTTTTCTGCGACAGCTGGCATGACTGGTCATCAGTAGCATATGCCAGTCGCATACTTCCCCCTAACTGGTTGGCCTCTTTATCAGTTGGCAACTGGTACTTACGACTGGCACCCGATTGAGAGCTGGGACTCAATTTCATCAGTCGTAGGAAATTCGCCAGTTGTCTGCTGACAACTTGAAAGATAGAAAATTGAGAGCTGAGACTCAATTTAATCCGCATAATCTTCTCTTCAAGAAATCCACTCCTCATCATCGCTTGAAATTAGGAGCTGGGACCCAATTTCGCTTCAACTGATGGTTTGTGCTGGCAAATTGAAATGAGAGCTGGGACTCATTTCCTTGGTCAATTAGGGAATAAGTTCCGCCAGTAGGTACCACTTGTTAGATAGAGATACCACTTAAATAAAAACAACTAAGAGCTTGGACTTAGTCGTAATCAGCGTCCTCCAGAAGATCAAGAACTGAATGAGAGCTGGGACTCATTCTTCCTCATCATTGGGGCTCACATCAATCTCCATAAGACCGAGTTTGATGCACAACTCCTTGAATCTTGCTTCTGGTAGTGGTTTGGTGAAGATGTCAGCCAGTTGATCTTCAGTTCTGATGTAGTCCACGCTGACATCCTTCTTTTCGACATGATCACGAATGAAGTGATGTCGAATGTCTATGTGCTTGGTTCTGGAATGATGAACCGGATTCTTCGTGATGCACATAGCACTGTTGTTGTCGCAATAGATGGGAACACAGCCAGTGTCCACTTCATAATCCTCCAGTTGTTGCTTGATCCAAATAATTTGAGCACAGCAACTGGCAGCGGCAACATACTCAGCCTCAGTGGTAGAAGTAGCAACTGAGTGCTGCTTCTTGCTAAACCAGCTGATTAGCTTGTGTCCTAGAAACTGACACGTACCACTGGTACTCTTTCGATCAATACGGCATCCAGCAAAATCTGAATCTGAATATCCAATGAGTGTAAGCTCATCATTTCTGGGATACCATATTCCAAGAGATTCAGTCCCCTTCAGATATTTCACTATCCTCTTTGCAGCTTCCATGTGTGACCTTTTCGGATTGGCTTGAAATCTGGCACACACTCCGACTGAGTACGAGATGTCGGGTCTGCTGGCTGTGAGGTAGAGAAGTGATCCAATAATTCCTCGGTAGATGGTAGGATCAACTGATTCACCTTGCTCATCGAGAAATATCTGACAGCTGGTGCTCATAGGTATTCTGAGGGACTTAGTTTTCTCTGGGCAATACTTTTGAATTAACTCCTTCGTATACTTTCTCTGGCTGATAAAAATTCCATCAGCTGACTGCTGGACCTGGAGTCCGAGAAAGTATGTCAACTTGCCCATCATACTCATCTGAAATGATGTCTGCATCAGTTGAGAAAACTTCTCGCAGAGAGTTATATTCCTTGATCCGAATATGATGTCATCTACATAGATCTGCACCATTAGCATGTCACCACCATCCTTGAGAAGAAAGAGAGTCCTATCAATCTTCCCTTTCCGAAATCCATTGCTGGTGAGGAATTGTGACAGCGTTTCGTACCAAGCCCTGGGCGCCTGTTTCAATCCATACAGGGCCTTCCTAAGCTTGTACACCTTGGTGCCAACTTCAAAGCCTGGAGGTTGCTCAACATATACCTCCTCTTTTAGCTCGCCATTCAGGAAGGCGCTCTTCACGTCCATCTGGAACACCGTGAAGCCGTGATACGCTGCATAAGCAAGGAACAGCCGTATCGCCTCCATTCTGGCAACTGGTGCGAAGGTCTCATCGAAATCGATCCCTTCACACTGCCTGTAACCTTTGGCGACTAAACGAGCTTTGTTTCTGACCACGGTGCCATTCTCATCTCGCTTGTTCTTGAAAACCCACTTGGTGCCAATCACTGACTGATGTGATGGTCTCTCTACCAAGTCCCAAACATTATTGCGAGTGAATTCAGCAAGCTCTTCTTGCATGGCATTAATCCAATCAGCAGTTTCTAGCGCAACTCCTATGGAAGTAGGTTCCATTTGAGAAATAAAGCAACTGAGAAGCGCACTGCTGTGTCGAGTCTGGACAGAACCTTCTGGATCACCGAGAATAGCATCGGATGGGTGATCCCTCAGCCATTTGGGAGGACCAGCGACTGCTGGTGCCGGCTGTGAAATAGGTTCATCTGTCCTGGCGACTGGTGCTTCCACATTTCCACCAGTCGGAGCTGGAAGAATAACTGGCGGTTGAACATCACCAGTCGGAACTGGGACTACAACAGGTTGTTGATCACCAGTTGGAACTTCTTCATCAGCTCCTCTGTCTGACTGACTTCCCGAACCTTCACCAACGTTGTCAGTATCAGCTGGTACCTCCATTCCAGCTGGTTCATCGTTGTCTTCTGGCTCAAAGATTCCAGTCGAAATTCCCCCTTGATTTTTGCTAGATCCACTCAGGGAGATTGAGTGTAAGGTCTCAGCAAGGTCATTTGCATCACCGACCCTCTCAGGTTGCTGATGGGCACCTGAGGGAACTGGTTGTGAAGATGATCCAGTCATAGGTCTAGTCGAACCAGTTGGTTGAGCATCGGAAGAATTCCTGCCCAACTGGTCGCTGACATCCTCGACCTCAGGAACATCTTCAGCCAGTTGGCGTAAGGTCCTGCGCACTAAAGTAGCTTCATCAAAAACAACATTGCATGTTATTTCCACAAGCTGGGTAGTCTTGTTAAATACTCTATAGCCCTTGTGAGAGGGATGTCCATATCCGACAAACACACCCTCATCAGCCTTAGGCGAGAAAGCATTTAACTTCGACTTCCCATTATTATGGATATAACATGGTGAACCGAATGCACGAAGATGAGCTATAGAAGGCTTACGACCAAAATACACTTCGTAGGGAGTTTTCTGGAGTCTGTCGTTGATCCCGCTTCTATTCTGAGTGTAGCAGGCAGTCACCAACGCTTCTCCCCAGAAACTCTGTCCCAAGCCGGACTCAGCCAGCATGGACCGGACCGCTTCTTTCAGCGTCCTGTTCCTACGTTCTGCCAGTCCATTCTGCTGCGGTTGCCTTGGAGTAGATCTCTCATGTTTGATCCCGGCCTCCGCGCAAAAATCCATCAGCAGACTGTTGCAGAATTCAGTCCCATTGTCTGATCGAATTCGCTTTACCACTGCTTCTCTCTGTTTCTGAGCTTGGATGATCAACTCTGGAAGAATGATCTTCACCTCATCCTTGGTTCTGAGAAGCTTTACCCAGGTGTAGCGCGAGTAGTCATCGACTACCACCAGCGAATATCGTCTTCCTCCAATGGTTTGCGGTGTTACTGGTCCAAACAGGTCCATGTGTAACAACTCGAGTACCTGACTGGTACTGGGGCAGACTGGCGACTGGTTCTTGAAGGACTTCCTAGTTTGTTTGCCTTGCTGGCAAGCTTTGCAAATTCCTTCCTTCTTGAACCCGCCCTTGGGAAGACCATCTACAAGATCATGCTTGGTTAGATAATTAATAGTTTTGAAATTTAGATGACTTAACCTTTTGTGCCACAGCCAGTTAGTTTCCATGGAACTGGTGGCTACAAAGCATGTATCAGTCTTCCCGCTTTGCCAGTCAACAACATAGAGACCTCCTTTCGTGACACCTTTCAGCTTGGTCTCGCCAGACTCTTCATTCTTGATCTGGCACCCTGATTTGTCAAACACAATGGTATAACCATTGTCGCACAGCTGACTGATGCTCAGGAGGTTGTGCTTCAGATTGGTGACAAGGGATACATTCACAATTCTGACATCATCCTTCTCGATGCAGCCCTTGCTAATAACTCTGCCCTTGGAGTTATCACCAAAAATAACTGGAGGTCCTCTGACCTTGGTGAGCTCAGAAAATAGGAACTCCTCACCAGTCATATGAGCCGAGCAACCACTATCTATGATCCACTCGCTCGATCTCTGAAGCTGAGTTGCATGACCCTGTTCCTGCAAGAAAATGAAATTATTTAGGTCCCCGATCATCAGCGGGTCCTGCAGGGTTAGATCTCTGGATCATTCCTTTTGGAATCCAGACTTGAGTAATCTTCAGCTCGGTGTTACCCTTGCTGACATCACTTGTGGCCTTTCCCTTCCTTTTAAAATAATGCATGGATTCGTTTTTGGAAGGTGTGGCTGTGTGTGCGGTTCCTCTGGAAGTATTCTCCTTCCGAGGGTGTCGGAAATTTCTTTCCGACCGCTTGTGTTGCCTTTGTGGTCTCTGGAATTGTGGACCACGATGATTAGCCTTCCCAGCCCTTGAGAAAAGGTTTTGATTGGGCTCAGGCCTCCGATAGGTGTTCCTCCTATCGGGAATTATCCTTCTCTCAGTATTCCGCTGAGATTTGGATCCCTTGTAAGCATGCTGGCAACTGGCATACTTGTAAGGTTGGGCGTGGAATCTCTGGACAGCTGGTGCTGGCTGTCGGATTCCACTGGCAGCTGACGCTGACTTCCTTGCCTTAGAATATTTCGGCTTAGTCTGCGTCTTCGGGTATGCTGGCGTCCTGTCAGCAGAGGATCTTGCCAGTTGAGGATTTTGTCTTGATGACTCACCTATGTATCTGGACTTATGGTTCCTGTGCTGATCAGCCACACGGGACTGACTGGCATAACCAGCTGGTGCTGATGCATTTGCCAGTTGGCCCTTACCCTTACCAGTACTGATTTGTTCGGGCTGATTTATGCTCAAATCTTTTGTAAATCCCAACCCGGACTTATCAGAAGGCTTTCTCCAATGACTTAGAGCTGCTTCCAAGTCTTTTGAGCCTTTATTTAGAAAATTTATTCTATTTTCTTGCTCCAGAACGAGATTGTGAAAATTATCTCGCTCAGTTTTTGTAATTTGAAAATTTTGGAGCAACTCAAAGTGAGTCTTTTTCAAAGTGGCTAGCTCTTCACTGACTGACCTCGATTTTTCAATCTCCTTGGTCAAAATAGAAACTTGATCTTTCAGCGAAGCATTTTCGCCAGCCAAGACATTCTTTATTTCATAAAATTTTAAAAATTCTTTTTGAAGAATGTCTATAGTGACAGCTTCTGAGTCGGAGCAACGCGACTCAGAATCGTCTAAACTGATAGAAGGCATGATATGCATTGGGGAAGCTGATGATTGTACCTGATCATCAGCTGCAAGTGCCTCTTCACTGTCAGCACTTCCTTCAGCTGA
>JAPKLW010001338.1:89332-121031 GCA_026898455.1 Plectranthus barbatus | reverse complement strand
TCCAAACAGGTCCATGTGTAACAACTCGAGTACCTGACTGGTACTGGGGCAGACTGGCGACTGGTTCTTGAAGGACTTCCTAGTTTGTTTGCCTTGCTGGCAAGCTTTGCAAATTCCTTCCTTCTTGAACCCGCCCTTGGGAAGACCATCTACAAGATCATGCTTGGTTAGATAATTAATAGTTTTGAAATTTAGATGACTTAACCTTTTGTGCCACAGCCAGTTAGTTTCCATGGAACTGGTGGCTACAAAGCATGTATCAGTCTTCCCGCTTTGCCAGTCAACAACATAGAGACCTCCTTTCGTGACACCTTTCAGCTTGGTCTCGCCAGACTCTTCATTCTTGATCTGGCACCCTGATTTGTCAAACACAATGGTATAACCATTGTCGCACAGCTGACTGATGCTCAGGAGGTTGTGCTTCAGATTGGTGACAAGGGATACATTCACAATTCTGACATCATCCTTCTCGATGCAGCCCTTGCTAATAACTCTGCCCTTGGAGTTATCACCAAAAATAACTGGAGGTCCTCTGACCTTGGTGAGCTCAGAAAATAGGAACTCCTCACCAGTCATATGAGCCGAGCAACCACTATCTATGATCCACTCGCTCGATCTCTGAAGCTGTGTTGCATGATCCTGTTCCTGCAAGAAAATGAAATTATTTAGGTCCCCGATCATCAGCGGGTCCTGCAGGGTTAGATCTCTGGATCATTCCTTTTGGAATCCAGACTTGAGTAATCTTCAGCTCGGTGTTACCCTTGCTGACATCACTTGTGGCCTTTCCCTTCCTTTTAAAATAATGCATGGATTCGTTTTTGGAAGGTGTGGCTGTGTGTGCGGTTCCTCTGGAAGTATTCTCCTTCCGAGGGTGTCGGAAATTTCTTTCCGACCGCTTGTGTTGCCTTTGTGGTCTCTGGAATTGTGGACCACGATGATTAGCCTTCCCAGCCCTTGAGAAAAGGTTTTGATTGGGCTCAGGCCTCCGATAGGTGTTCCTCCTATCGGGAATTATCCTTCTCTCAGTATTCCGCTGAGATTTGGATCCCTTGTAAGCATGCTGGCAACTGGCATACTTGTAAGGTTGGGCGTGGAATCTCTGGACAGCTGGTGCTGGCTGTCGGATTCCACTGGCAGCTGACGCTGACTTCCTTGCCTTAGAATATTTCGGCTTAGTCTGCGTCTTCGGGTATGCTGGCGTCCTGTCAGCAGAGGATCTTGCCAGTTGAAGATTTTGTCTTGATGACTCACCTATGTATCTGGGCTTATGGTTCCTATGCTGATCAGCCACACGGGACTGACTGGCATTACCAGCTGGTGCTGATGCATTTGCCAGTTTTCCCTTACCCTTTTGAGCTGTGAGTTCGGGTTGGTTTATGCTCAAATCCTTTGTAAATCCCAACCCGGACTTATCAGAAGGCTTTCTCCAATGACTTAGAGCTGCTTCCAAGTCTTTTGAGCCTTTATTAAGAAAATTTATCCTATTTTCTTGCTCCAGAACGAGATTGTGAAAATTATCTCGCTCAGTTTTTGTAATTTGAAAGTTTTGGAGCAACTCAAAGTGAGTCTTTTTCAAAGTGGCTAGCTCTTCACTGACTGACCTCGATTTTTCAATCTCCTTGGTCAAAATAGAAATTTTATCTTTCAGCGAAGCATTTTCGCCAGCCAAAACATTCTTTATTTCATAAAATTTTAAAAATTCTTTTTGAAGAATGTCTATAGTGACAGCTTCTGAGTCGGAGCAATGCGACTCAGAATCGTCTAAACTGATAGAAGGCATGATATGCATTGGGGAAGCTGATGATTGTACCTGATCATCAGCTGCAAGTGCCTCTTCACTGTCAGCACTTCCTTCAGCTGACTCTTCTCCGAAGGCTGCCATGAGTGCCAGTAGAGCTTCCTCTTCTGTCTCTTCGTCTGACTCATACTCCCCATCATCATGGTCGGGTATGTCAGGCACTTCAGTCCTGGTCAGCATAGCCTTGGCAACGGCCTTGGAGGCGCGCTCTTCAAAGAGCTTCTTTAGCCTTTCCCGCTCATTTTTGTCCACCTGTGGACATTCAAACTTTAAATGATCAGGGGATTGGCACTGGTAGCAAGCACGGGGAGCTCTCTTGACGAATTTTCCGTCAGTTGAGCTCAGAGATACTCCCTGCTTTGACTTGGCTTTCTCCAGAAGGACAGCCAGTCGTTTCATCTGCTGCTCAAGGTCAGCGATAGAGCCCTCGCTGTCCTTTGAGTTAGATCCCGATGTGGCTGGGATCTCTTTCTGCTGGTTGTGCTGGGCAGCAGGTCTGTCAGCATGAAGGGGCTTCTTGTGCTTCCATTTGAAGTCCTTCTTGACGAAGTAAGCTTCGTCTTGAGCTTTGATGCTGGGGGATCCCATGTTCCTGATGGCCTCATTCTTGTTCACCATCTGGATATCCCACTCGTGTGCCTGCAACTGAGCAAATAACTCCTTGGGAGTCATCTTGGACAAGTCCTTCTCCTTCAGAGCTGTGGTCTTCACGAACCAGTCCTCCTTGGGCATCTTGGACAGGATCTTGGCATTAAGATCTTCATTTGAGCACTTCCTGTCCAGGGACTTTAGCTCGCTGACGATGGCGTTGAATCTCGCCTCCATCTCCTTGATGGTTTCTCCAGGCAGCATCTGGAAGGACTCATACTTGTCCACCGCAACCTGCAATTTGTTGCGTTTCATTTGATCAGTTTCTTGACATAGACTATCAAGAAAATCCCATACTCCCTTGGCATTTTCAAACTGAAGGGCTTCCTCCATCAGCGACTCTGGAAGAGAAGCCAGGATCAACTCGTGAGCAATGGAATCCAACTGATTCCGCTTCCTGTCCTCGGTGTTCCATTCGCTTTGAGGCTTTGGGATCACAGCAGCTGGACGATCTCCTAACTGGTGCTATGTCATGGTGATCTCGATTGGCCCTTTCTCCAGCACATCTTTCATTTCTGGATGGATGCTCTTCAGAGAAATGAGCGACCTCTTTCGCCATATATCATGCTTCACAGTCTTGTAGTCGAGTAGCTTCGGATTATTCATCTTTGTGTACCTGAGCTAATCAACAGACAAATAAAAGAGCGCAAGGAAACGTGGATCTCGGTCCTAAGCGACTCAGAAACAATCGGTCTATAAGAACCGACTGCTCTGATACCACTTGTTGGTCCCGGATTATCAGGGTATAACTTGGCAGCGGAAAATATGGTTAATCGTTTCTTGCACTCTGTTGGTTACTCAGCTGACTGGGACCTTGTCAGCTGGTAAGTCAACTTGCACTCTGCGTACTCAGCTGACTGGCGACTGGCTCGTCAGCTGGTAGCTCAAGACTTAGAATATGTTTAGCCTTGTTTGCACAGTTATATCAGTTTTCAGATATACACCAGCACTTGGGTGCTGGGTTTTAAATCAGTATGAAATGCAGAAAGCTGATAAAAGACAAAGGATTTGTAGTGGTTCGATCAACTGATCTACGTCCACTCTCCAGTCGTAGCACTGGAAATTCACTATAGAGTAATCAGGTACAAGCGTCCTACGATCTATCTCTAGCTGGTGAATGCCTCGTCCACCAGTTCACTAGATCAACCGCTCCCGGCCTTGTCCTTCTTCAACTCTGATCCGCTGGTGGAGTGCGAGCACGTCACTTCAACCTCCACAGCTTCACTGGGTGTTTAGTTCTCCCAAGAACGTATCTTCTCAATACGGCAAAAGCCCGTAATAACTCAAGTGCTGGCTGGCACAAGAGCTGCTGTGAACTTCCTCGGAAGAGAAAGAACACCAAAGAGATCTGTAACTTACAAGCTGGAAGCTTGAAGTCTCGTGTTTGATAAATCAACACACGGATAGCCTTTAGAAAGGCCTCGAAAGTGTTTGCACTTCTACTTGCTTGAGCGTAAAAAATTTCAGACTTTCGGTAGGTGAAGAGTATTGAATGTTGAAGCAAGCAAGCTAGCCAGCGTGGAAGCGTCTTAAATGTTGGTGGTTCCGACCTATTTATAGACGCGGGATCCCATTCAAATCTTCTAGCCGTTTGGACACATCTAGAAGGATGTCAGACCTCGGATGTCCTTCTGACGGCGGCAGGTAGGAATTTCCGGAAGGAACCATACCCTTGACCGCTTTATCTGACACAGATCTCTTTGTGTCAGAACGGCTCTATTCGTCAGTACGAGGAATCGGAACTGGTGTCTTGAACTGATAGACTTTAAGGTATCCTCCTTAAAGTCAAACTTTGTCAGTTAATTCCTCGACGAATCTTCTTTTTGTCTCTAAGACACTGGGAGAGAGAATCTGGAATTCTACTGGTAACATTCGACTGGTAGATCATTCTGGTTATCTTGTGCTGGCAGTCTCTGCTGGTGACTTGCGCTGGCACAATCTAAGTCTACCAATATGTCTGATGTTAACTCTTGGAATCTCCCATGACTGGTGGCTTCACCGCTGGTGAACAGTGTCAGTGAGAACACCTATTCTGCTGGTAGGATTTGTCAGCCACCTGCTGGTGAAATCCTTCCCAACTGGTGAACAGTAACCAGTCATTAGCTCTTTCTCATGCTGATGAACAGTGTCAGCACGAGTCTTTGTCAGCCGCCTGCTGGTGAGACTTCTCTCAACTGGTAAGAACATCTCATGCTGGTGAACAGTGTCAGCATGAGTCTTGATCAGCTGCGACTTACAACTCAAAAGACCTAAACAGGACTTTACATTTGAGAACTAGAGCTATCTAGAGACAACTGACGCTGGTAAGACTTAGGATTTGATCCACCAAAACACCAAAGCTAGAATCTAAGCAAGTAACTACTGGGGAAAGGAAACTTAGCCAATTTTCCCAACACTTGTCCTTCTCCCTTTCTTGATTCGAGGAATCTGCGTCTTTTGGCTTCGAGGAAGTTGCGGTAGATATGGAAAACAGACCAGGTTGCGCCTTGAGGACTGCGGTTACTTCTGAGAGGTATTTCCTATCTTGCTCTCTGGAAGCTATAAGTGCTTCCAGCTTCATTGTAATATCTTCATCCTGCTTCATGCGCTCTTCTTCCTGCTTTCTGTTTTCCTCATCTCGCCTTCTCTGTTCCTCTTCTCGCTTTCTCTGTTCTTCTTCTCGCTTACGATCTATTGAAATCAACTACAACTTCAACGACTCATCCCTTCTCTCTTCCCCCTTTTTGATAAGATAAAAAACAAGAGCCATTTGTTGATCCATTCGATGATCTATCTCTTGTCTCAGAGCATTATAGGGTAGAGGGTTTGCAGCGACAGAAATAGGATCTGGAGACAGGATTCCTTCAACTGTGGCTAATGCTCTAGAGTTTTCATGGGTTTGACTCTGAGAGGTAGCAGTGGAAGTCTCAGGTGGAGGAGGAGCTTGGCTCGTTGCTGCCTCTTCCTCCTTTTGTTTAGCTGCGGCTGTTGCTGCTTCATGTTTAGCCTTTTCAGCAATGGCTTCTGCTTTCTTTCGAAGTGCTTCAACACTTGCAGCTTCTTCCTCTTGTCTCTTCAGCTCAGCATCTTCTACCTTTAGTCGCTTGAGCTTAGCAACTTCTTCATCTAGTTTTCTCGTGAGTGCTACTGCTGCCTTTGCTTCTTCTTACGTTTCAGCTCAGCAGCTTCCTCCTCTTGCTGTCTTTGGAGTTCAGTTGTTGTTGCTTGTTCTTCAAGTTGAAGCTGAGAGAGTCGTGTTGTGAACATTTGTTCCTTGGTTTCTATCTTTTGACACTGGACTCTTATCCTCTCAAGGATAGCTTGATACTCAAGTATGTTGCTTCTTATGATTTCTAAATGTGATGCTACTTCGTTTGAGGTAGTCTCTTGATGAGAATCAAGGTGATCAGTTCCCCCTGAGTCTAAGAAGGGTACATTCTCATTTTCTGTTTCCTTGTTGAAATCTTTAGAGGTGGTTTGGTCATCCTCCTGTTGTACTTGTCTACGAGACGTGGTTTGCTCAGAACTGGGGGATGATGAGCAGTCCAATCCTGCAGAGCATGCTAGTTTTGGTTTCGGAACTGTCTCAGACGGATTGGAGGATTGACTTGCCCCTTCAAGCATATCATCGAGTTGCAAGTTCTTGTCAACTGATTGGATTGATATATCTTGATTTGTCTTCTTTTTCATCTGACGTCGAAGCTGTTCAACAACTGGTTGGTTATCTTGCTGTGAGACGTCTTCAGAGTTGATATCTGTTTGTTTCCTTTGTCTTCTATTTCGCCTTTGTTCAGGCTTTTGAGCGGAGGTGCCTGTCTTCTTTGGTTTCTTGGGCTCTTCAGCAATTCGAACTATCGGAATGGTATTGAGATCCTCAGATGTCTCAGCATCTATTTCCATGTCGTCCAAACTGTCATCTGTTTCATCCTTTTGAGTTAATCGATAAACTGGAACCTTTGGCAGAAAAAAGTCGGATGATATGAGATCTTTGCTTTCATCTTGTATTCCTAGAATGCGCTCAAGAAGGTAGCTAACCTTCAAACCTAAACCGACGCTCGAAGAGAACTTTCCTTTGGTTGGAATATCTTTGTTCTTCTTCACATTTTCCAGTAATTGACCAAAGATATATGTCGGCCAATTTCCTCCAGGGTAGTTATCATGAGCCATCATCAGAGAGTATTTGGGATTGCTTAGCTCAGATAGGGATCCAATCCCACAATAAATCATCCTCAGCACGATCTCACTGAGTATCTTATAAGATGGGTTCAGTTCGGATACCTTAGTGACAACTTTGAATTTTTTGGCTACCTCGGGCTTTTTCCATTTTAGCCAGTGAGCCTTCAATACATCCTTATTGTTCTGAAGATAACTGGCGATATGGACTCCGGTCTTTGGTAGATGTAGGTGTTGAGCAATAAGAGCGGGATCAACCTTTATCTTCTTCGTGGCAACCGTAGTTAGAAAGAATTGATCTTTGTCATCGAATGTGGCATTTTCATAGAACTCAACTATACGATTTGGGTTGAATCTCCGAGGGCATGCAGTTAAGAACTTTGTTAAATTCTCACTTAAGAGCTTTCCAGCAATCTCTTGGACGATCATCTCGTCGGTGGTGATCGAGAGGAAGTTCTTCCAGTTCAGAATTTTCTCCTTCACGACCTGTGATATTAGAAGCTGTCGATCGATGGTGCTGGAGTCTTCAACTATCTGAAATAGTTTGTCCTGTGAGGTCCCCTCAGTGACAACAAGCTGTTCGGGATTATCAGAAGCGTTGGCATCCATGATTTGGTTTTTCTCTTTCGGCATGAACTAGATATGGAGGATGGTTGATTTTGGAAACTCTTGGGTTGAGCCCTATAGATATCTTGACTGATGGACTGGCAGTAAGTGGAGTAATCAAGACGATGACACGATGGGTTTAAGGGATTTAGGTGATCAATTTTAACAAAAATCATAGGCTGAGATTTAAACCCCTTTTTGTCTTGAACAAATGCGATTGATGCTGACATCGGCGCCTGTTCAAGTCATTTGCACGCCGTGTAGAAGCGTATGGAAAGATTGACGTGGCTCCGGGTGATACGCCGTCATGCTGTTCCACATTTAATGCGATGTGCAACCGAAATCTTTGCGGTAATCAAAAATGCACTCCTTTGTGTTCAACAGTTTTCTCTCTCCTTAATCTTCGCCAAGAGTTGCATAAGATAGTTTGAAAGGCTATCTCTAACAAGAGAGTTGAGCTGCTACTTCCTTGGACATGTGGAAACTGTTTCTCCCTTCGATCTTGAGGCTTTGACAACTTCCATGCACAGTTTTTAGTCAGTTCTCGAACTTTGTTCCTGGACTTGAATGACGCCTGGCATTGGAATGATTGTGATTTTGATCTCTTGATTGACTCTGAGATCGTAGTCGTCTGACCTATGGGCTATCTTTAATAATAATTGATTTGAAACGGTGGTTGAGTATTAAATCACCACTTCATTCTTTTTGCCTCTGGTCTGATAGGTGATTTCCTTCAATGGTGAGGGCGTGGCAATGTTCTTTGATCGATGCATTTTCTCTCTATAAATGGTCCTTGACGAGGTAGCAAGTATTAAATCAGCAACTCCTTTCTTTCCTTCCTTCTAAACATAATACTCCTTGAAAATGGCTGAACCAGCGAACATCGTAGAAGAGATAGCTAGGATCACCATCACACGAAACAAGGTCTTCAATCATCGGCGGCTGTATGCTGAGTACTGGAGCCTTCCTGATGTCTATGTCGAGATCATCAATAACATGGAGTCTAATGGCCTGGACCGCTTCCTTTCTGTCCAGCATGTTGCTTTTCAGCAAGATCTGCTTAAGGTAATCGTTTATGGTTCTACCATTTCTGAGGATGAGATCTCCTTCAACCTCAATGGAGTGGAGTTCATCTTGTCCGCGGACTTCTTATCTCAAGAGTTTCAGCTGCCGCATCATGGGAAGCCAGTTTTGCATTATCGAATGGATGAAATGGCTCCTGAGTGGTCGTCATGGTGGGAATGGAGAGGCAACGATAGTGATTTCAGTCCAACAGCTCCCTGTGGGTTCCTTCAGCCTCGACATCAGGTGTCCTTCGACATCATTAACCAGCTGGTGCTCTGTAATCCTCTGATGCAGACAAACTTCTCCACACCTGTTTGGAGAGTGATGATGGCTTTTGAGGATCAGGCTGAGGTTGACTGGGCTGCCTTCATCTTCGACTGTCTGAAAATGGCCAGGCAAGATCTGCTGAATGAGCCCATTCCCTATGGCATGCATCTGAGCTGGCTCCTAGAGAGTCGGATCCCTTTCTTAGCTGAGGGTACGTCAGGTTCGCGGCTGGGGCCAACTGACTATTACCCTATGCGACTACGTTGATCGCTTCCCTGAAGCTTCCACTACCATCATCTCTAGCTCGTGGTTGTCGCTGATAGGCTGACTAATTTTCTAAAAACTGATATAGTCTTTTTGTTTTGCTCAACTCATTAATATGAGTTGTGTATCCATCTTGTCATTAATGAATAGTTCACATTTGGTCTGCCGAATCTTCCAATCTTTTTGCATATCTGCTTTAGTTGAACATTCTTTCTTCTTGAATTATTTTGGTCACATTCATACGCTGGTTTCTTCTGAGATTTTGTACACAAGTGTTGTTTTTATAGGCTCGCGTCAGTTGTCAAGCATTTATATTGACTTTTCAGATTTTGCATCTGAATCCTAGAGCATTGTGCCCTTCTCTGGAGCGTCATGTCTACTTTAATTTGATAGATATCCTTTCGAATCAACACATGATATCCTTTCCATATATACTTATTTCCTTGAGTATTGAGTATTCACCCAAAAGCAATATTTTCCATATCTTTGATAGATAATACATCCCTTTCTACATATCATCATGTCTTCTCAAGATGAAATTTTCATCGAGCGAAACAACATTTTCATCGAGCGAAACAACATCTTCAACGATGGTGGCTTGATAAGCTGTAATTGGGGAAACCCATGGGTTTCTGACCCGGTACTGAGGGGTCTGAGGGTTAATTGTCTGGATACGTTTGTATCCAAGAGACCTTTTACCTTTTAGAAGGATGCTCTAAAGATCTTTGTCAAAACTTGCCATGTTTCAGAGGAAGACGAAATTTGCGGCAACTTTGGTGGCCATGAAATTTGTTGGTCTGTTGAGACATTCTCTTCCAGTTTTGAATTCCCACGAGGTGGAACGCCGGTCATGTGTTATCACAGTGATGAAACTTCGCCTGAGTGGACATCATGGCAAGGGTGGAAAGATGGAGATGTCGGTTTCCATCCAACGATCTCATCTAGGTTGATGGCGCCTTGTTATCGTCTGACTTATGATGTTGTCAACCATCTGGTTGTCGGTAACTCATTAGACTACACAGACCTTTCACCACCAGTATGGAAGGCTATGAGGGCCTTCGTGGAGGAGGAGGAAGTTGATTGGGCAGCTTTTGTATTTGATCGAGTGAAGTTCGCCCTTGAATATATCTCTGTTGTCCCCATCCCTTATGGAATGCAGTTGAGCATGCTTCTGGAATTGGAGATATCGTCTCTTGTCCAAGGCTGGTCTACTATCTATAACACTAACTACTTCCCTTCAAGACATCGCCCTCAACCTAGATTGAGCAGTTGAATTTTTAAGATCATATTATATAGATGTCATTATCTTTTTCTGCAGCAGCAATGTATCTTATCTTCTTTTGAATGAAATCCGAATCGTAGTTTCAGTTTCCAAGCTAGATAAAACGAAACTCTAATTTCCTTGTCTTCAACAAAACTACAAACATCGACAAACTGTAATTGACTTAATCATTATCTCAACCATGTATAGTTTGACAATTTTGCATCAATTAATTGCCATCTCCTTCTCTTGAGAGACCATCAAACTCTAGAAGACCTAGTTTGATGCATAGCTCTTTGAAACAAGCCTCAGGTAGCGGTTTGGTAAAGATGTCTGCTCGCTGGTCTTTAGTTCTAATATATCCCACCGAGACATCTTCATTTTCAATATGATCTCGAATGAAATGATGACGAATATCGATGTGCTTCGTCCTGGAATGTAGAACTGGATTCTTTAAAATAGAAACTGTGATGTTGTTATCACAGTAGATAGGAACACATCCAGTATCTATTCCATAATCCTTAAGTTGTTGTTTTATCCAAAGCACTTGAGCACAACTACTGGCTGCTGCTACGTACTCTGCCTCAGTGGTCGATGTAGGTACGGAATGTTGTTTCTTGCTAAGCCAGTTGATCAGTTTATGTCCTAAAAACTGACACGTTCCACTTATGCTCTTTCTGTCGATTTTGCATCCTCCAAAATCTGAATCAGAGAATCTATTTAATATGATTCCATCAGTTTTGGGATACCAGATACCTAGAGACTCTGTACTCTTAAGGTATCGCATGATCCTCCTTGTTGCATCCATATGAGACTTCTTCGGATTCGCCTGGAATCTTGCACATACTCCCACGGCATAAGATATATATGGTCGGCTAGTAGTTAGATATAGAAGAGACCCAATTATTCCTCTATAAGCTGTCGGGTTGATAGGTTCTCCTTCTTCATTGAGAGTGATCTAAGAACTGGTGCTCATAGGAATCCACAGTGATTTTGTCTTCTCAGGACAAAATTTGTTGATCAGGTCTTGAGTATACTTCTTCTGACTTATGAAAATCCCTTCGTCAGACTGATCAACTTGCAAACCAAGAAAGTATGTCATATTGCCCATCATACTCATCTGAAATTTATTCTGCATCAACTGGGCAAACATCTCACACAACTTGGTGTTTTTGCTTCCGAAGATGATGTCGTCTTCATAGATCTGAACAAGTAGGATGTCCTCTCCATCTTTGATCTTGAATAAAGTTCGATCGATAGCACCCTTTTCAAAACCACTTTTGAGCAAAAACTGTGAGAGAATTCCATACCATGCTCTAGGTGTTTGCTTTAATCCATATAAAGCTCTCCTTAGCTTGTAGACTTGATTTCCTTGCTCGAAACCTGGGGGTTGTTCGACGTAGACTTCTTCCTTTAATTTGCCATTGAGGAAGGCACTCTTCACATCCATCTGAAGAACTGTGAACTTGTGGTATGATGCATACACCAGGAATAACCGAATAGCTTCAAGTCTGACAATTGGAGCAAATGTCTCATCGAAGTCTATTCCTTCGCATTGTGCGTATCCCTTTGCAACCAATCTTGCTTTGTTTCGAACAATAGTACCGGTATCGTCTCTTTTATTCTTGAAGACCCACTTGGTACCAATCACAGACTGATGTGTAGGTCGATCCACCAGATACCACACATTATTGCGAGTGAACTCATTTAGATCTTCCAGCATCGCATTTATCCAGTCTGTTGATTGAAGAGCTTTTGTGATCTTCACTAGTTCGATCTGGGATAAGAAGCAAGACATCGATGTTTTCCCTTGTCTGGTTCGAACAGGATTTCCAATGTCATCGAGGATGGCTTCTTTGGGATGATCTCTTAACCAACTTGGCTTCTTTACAAGTACGGCTTCAGCACGGGCAGCTGGATCATCAGAAATTGTAGGATGTTCCCCTTGGGATAGTTCACTTCCAGATTTTTGGACTGATTCTTCTTCTCCTTTAGAAACTTTTTCGTCTCCTTAATCCGAAGTGGCTTCACTTCCTTGTGTAGGAACTGAGTCTACAATAGGCGACATGAATCGCCATTTATTAAAACTCCGGATTCGATTTATGGATATCAAAATAAATATCATGACAAACAGTAAATGCCCTATACATGCTCCTATTTAATTTAATTCATAGATTCAAAGGAATACCTGAGACTCCACTACAGATCTAGATCGATGATGGCAATGAAGATGGTGTAGATCTGGATCTGGAATCGATCAAAATGATGGTGTTCCTACAGATCTGATCTTCTGATCTGTTCCCTTGCTCGATCTGGAAATTTGGTGAGGATACGCTACCGGATCTACAGCCGCCCACTCTCTCACAATCTCTCTAGGGTTTCTGATTTGAAACTTAAACTTATGTGGGAAAATGAGATATTCATCTATTTATATAGATCTGAGAATGGGCTATTAGGGTTTAATAAACCCTAATGGGCTCTGAGCAGTGTTGGGCCAGACCAGGGATCAAATGCAAATAATAAAGTGGGCCTCCTATTAATTAATTCCATGTTCAACCCAGAACATAATTAATTAATAAACATTAATTCATGCCACCAGAGAATTAATGCTGACCTACCCCTTTATTACCACGTTATTAGGAACGGGTTGCATTGACTTGGTTTATCCCCATATTTAAGGTTTCAGACATTCATTAATTAATTCAGCGTATGACAATTAGCTGTAATTAATTAATCTCTTATTATTCCTGAGTAGTACCACTCAACCCTTATCGCTTATGCTTGAATCAATGATTCAGCCTGCAGGACTTAGCATAACGAACCTCGTGAGCTTCCCAGGGAATGTCACCATCCTGAAACGGATATCGTTATCTAAATCCAGCCTGAGGAAACCCCACACAAGCTGCCATCACCCAAGATGCAGATATACGAGTACATGTAAGACTCTCCACCATAGCAAGTCCAAGTGACAGTCAACCCATGTGTGCCCCTCAGCTTTCAATAGACTTTAGATCCGACCAAGTTACCGAGATCTATACTCATTCATATGTCAAGTAGAATGGTTCATCTCACTGTTGATCCTATCAATACATTGAGATGTACCGGTCACACAAAGCAGTCAAGATAAACCACTTATGGACTTGTGTGCCGCAGCCTAAACCGACAACCAAACCATAAATTGTCTCAGCTGTGATAACTTTTTATATCTCGCTAGGTCGAACGATCTATACGATCTTCTGTGATCTCTTACACACCGTATGATCTCCCTATCGACGAGATGACTGGATGTGTTTGTTCGCATCGTATGATTGTTAATTCAGACAGGAGTTGTTTATTGCAAGCCATTAATGATTACAAGTATATCAAACATAACGTTTCCTAATATACCAATCATAATGTTTTTATGTATACAATTCCAACACCTTGTTCTGGAGCTGCATCCTGATCAGCATCTGGATTCTGAATGGCAGCTGGCTCATCAATTGAGTCTGCTTCCTTGATATCCTCAAGGTTGTCTTCCTTGGGGTCAGCATGCTCTGCTTCCAAAACCGTTCTTTGTGCTTCAGGGGGCTTCTTTTCATCTGGATCTTCTATGTTTATGATCTTTAAGGCCTCAGCAATTACATTTGCATCATCGGCCCTCTCGACTGCTTGGGGTTCAATTGAGGCAACCGGAGTCTCAGAGTTATCATTCATAGATCTAGTCAGAGGAACTGTTTGATTATTATCAAGATCATTTTTATGTTCCTCATTGATATCCTTGATCTCATGATTCTCCAGACTCAGTTCTTGAAGTGTCCTGCACACTAAAGTAGCTTCATCAAAAACAACATGACATGTTATTTCCACAAGCTGGGTTGTCTTGTTGAATACCCTATATCCCTTATATGAAGGATGTCCATACCCGAGGAACACTCCTTCATCAGCCTTAGGGCTGAAGGTATTCAACTTAAACTTCCCATTATTGTGAATATAACATGGTGAACCGAAAGCACGAAGATGAGCTATAGAAGGCTTACGACCATTGTAGATCTCGTAGGGAGTCTTGTGCAGCCGTGTGTTGAATGCACTTATGTTCTGTGTATAGCAGGCTGTTATCAAGACTTCTCCCCAAAATCCTTTTCCAATGTCTCTTTCGGCCATCATGGTTCTCACTGCTTCTTTGAGTGTTCTGTTCCTTCGCTCAGCAAGACCATTTTGTTGAGGAGTTCTTGGGGCAGACTTCTCATGTCAAATTCCAATCTCAGTGCAGAAGTCCATTAGAGGTCCGTTGCAAAATTTTGTCCTGTTGTCTGATCTTATCCTTTTAACTTTCACTCCTTTGACATTCTGAAGACGGTTAATCAGTTCTAGTAGAAGAATTTTAACTTCATCCTTGGATTTGAGCAACACCACCCATGTATATCTTGAGTAGTCGTCAACAACCACTAATGTATATCTTTGTTTTCCAATTGTGGGTGGGGTGACTGGACCAAACAAATCCATGTGAAGTAGTTCCGAGATCCTCTCTGTGCTCGTTGTGACTGGCCTGATCTTGAAGGAGGCTTTCGTCTGTTTTCCGAACTGACATGCTTTGCATACTCCTTCTTTCTGGAACTTCTTCTGTGGCAGTCCTTCAACTAGATTATGTTTCGCCAGATGTCGGATCAAGTTGAAGTTCAGATGGCTAAGTCTCTTGTGCCACAGCCATTTTATGCCTTCTGAGGAACTGAGTCCTATGAGGCATGTTCCTCTTTCTCCACTGGACTAGTCTACATTGTATAGACCTCCTCTTCTGATTCCTCTGATTATGATCTTGTGTGTCACTTTGTCTATTATTTGGCATTCTGATTCTTCAAATCTGACAATATAGCCACTTTCACTCAGTTGACTTATGCTAAGAAGATTGTGCTTCAGATTTGTGACTAAGGATACGTTCTGAATGATGATTTTGTTGTGCTCCACGTATCCTTTCCCAATCACTTGTCCCGTGGCCTTGTTCCCGAAACTGACTGATGCTCCTTCATACATTTCAAGGTTCTTGATCAATTCCTTTTCTCCTGTCATGTGAGTCGAGCATCCGCTGTCTAATATCTAGGTCTTTGCCTTCTTCAGCGGACTCGTACCCTGCAACACAGAAAATTTATTTAGGTCCCCGTATCCTTTCGGGTCCTACAAGGTTAGACATGTGGATCCAACCTTTTGGTATCCACACTTGTTTCACTCATACAGTTCGTGAAACTAAATTACCCTTCTGTGTTTGATCAGCCTTTCTTCTAACAAGATGTGTGCTGGTTGAATGAATGCATGTTGTTTAAAAATGTGGTGTGTGAACTCTTCCTGAAGTGACTGTTCTGGAAAGAATCTCGATAAATTTTTCTCGGGTGAGTGATGCAGTATTTTTATCAAGTAAAAATTATCGAACACGAAGACTCAATTCGCCCGTTGTTTAAGTAAAAGGGATTGATTTTGGAACCTAAAATCTAGACGCGATAAAATGATTTTGAAAGATCAATTTTAAACTACTTAAAATTCTAAAGATTAATGTAACAATTAAATAAAATGCCAATCAACTTTCTTGAGATTACCAGAGAGAGAATAGTTGAGGGACATAGGATGGATTGAGGTAGATTATGAATATGCTTGGATTTGCTAACTTAACGAAACAATTTCAATAAGATGAGCTGGGTCAATTCACATAACTCTAGTCATTACCCTTAGTACCGGTGTAACAACCGTAGATTAATCTCAATTTCAACCAAAGTCTAGGTATGTTAATCTCGATTAACTCCCAAAAGCTCAAGAATTTAATAACCTAGATGCCAATTCACCTATCTTCTAAATGAAACAACACCTAATTATTATTGCAATCCCCTATAATCATCAAACCTATCAAGTTAGTTCATTGAGGCATACTTTCCAACACATGGTGATCAATCATGAAAGGAACACAAATTCAAATCCACAATAATAATCAAACCCTTGAAAATTCAATTTCTCAAATCCAAACAATATTCAAATCAATCCCAATCACATCCAAATCCTCAACAATGAGTTTAGCCACTCATGAATACAATGAAAATCGTCAATATCCCAAAGTAAATCATGGAAGAGAAAGGAGAACAAGAAAGCTTAGGATTTTAATGATGAATCTTCAAATCTAGCTTTGAATCCTTCCTTCCACCTTCAATTTCTAGCCTTGAGACGTGAAAATTACTTCAATCTTGTGCCTTAATCTCTCTAGGGTTTTCAAAAGTCGAACCCTTACTTTGTAACATCCCTTGGCCTTTTATAGTTGAGAAATTCGCAGCTTCAGGCCTTTTGATCCCGAACGGGATCCTCCTTTGTAAAGTTCCATCCCGAGTGGAATGGAACATAGTTCTCGCCCAAAAATCCCGACAGGTCCCGAACGGGACGAGTGGGTCCCGAGCAGGACGGGCTTCGGCCTTCGCATTTTTCTCCTCCATTCACGCCAGATTTCCAAGTTCCGAACGCCCTGGAGCCTCCCGAGCACGGGTCCCGAGCGGGATCAGCCTGTCCCGAACGGGATGGGCCTCGAATTTCTGCCTTTTTGCCCCTTTTTCAGTCCCAAACGGGATGTGTGTGTCCCGAACGGGATTTACTTCGCCCTTGGCCTCAATTTAGCTCCAAAACTCGAGTTTCTAACACTTTTCGTGACCTGAACACTCAAAACAACTCTAGAACACCAAGTGAAGGAAAATCAATGAAAAGAATAGATATGTGTGATTTGTGCACCTAATCCTCATCAAATCATTCAATTCATATTCCAAAAATAGTACAAATTACGCACATATCAAACCCCCCAAACTTAAACCTTTGATTGTCCTCAATCAAAAACAAAAACTAGATTTTCATTCGCTTGGTGCAATGCTTCACGGCTCACCACTATCTATCAATGCATATTTCAATCTCACAAAGTTTCATGATCCACCATGTTTAGATTAATGCAAAGAACTCAACCTTACCGGCATGTGATCATATAAAGGGTAACACTCACACTCAGCTGTATAAGGTAAAATTTTTCTTTCTTTCACTCAAGCACAAGTACACAAGTTTCATTCATATCGTTCATCTCTGCCACATTTGTTCACATTGAAACATCGTTCTAGAATCAAATAGGACTTTTATCGGGTTGTAATGTGGCTTACTAACAGGTAGGGTGTTTTAGGCAAGAGTGACTCATTCATCCCAACCCTTTTCTCAACATTCAACCAATCAACCCTTCAACAAATACGTGCATACTTCTTTTCTACAATCTGATGAGTTCTCACTCTCTCTCTCTCTTTTTTTCTGAACATACATTCAACCTTCTTCCAATCATTTTTTTTTCTTTCTTTTTTTTTCTTTTCACTTTTCTTTTTCTCTTTCCCACACAATATATATATATATATATATATATATATATATATATATATATATATTTTCTTTTCCTTCTTCTTTTTTTTTCAATCATCATTTCACTCACACCGAGAATTCAATCCAAGCACTCACTTCTTCTCATCTCAACTCATCCCAAACCACAACTTGTTCCTAAACACACATGAAAGAATTCAAGGCTCAAAGTGGCTCCGAAACAATGGTTAGGGCAATTATGTTTCCACCTTATACTCCAATAATATCAAAGGTAGGTACTAAGAAAGAATGGCCTAAGATCATTTTCTAGTTCAATGTAACATGTTAAACTATGTGGCATTGACAGACTCTACTCATTCCGCTTCTGCCCGCCTCTCACAACAAATCAAAAATGAGATAAAATGGACTCATTAGGCTCAAACCTCACAAGTTTAAAGTTGTTGAGTTCTAAGCATTAATATAACATGACGTCAAATGCCAAATTTGTTCAACCAAAAGCATGCATCAATTTCAAGTTATTCCGCCCTATCATGAGCTCAAACGATTCAAATCATGTTCATGCCTCGTCACGAATTCAATCTCAAGCCTAAGTTATCACAATCAAGCACACCTCACTTGCAAGTACTCAAATTCAAAATAAATCATTCAATTCATGCTAAGTGTGAAAGTTAAATGTAAGAGTGTGTGTACCCCACTTCCGACAGTGTACCAGGTAGAAAACAAAAATTTTCGGCATAGTTCCGCTTGTTAAAGCTCTATCCACCTGTATCATTACCATAACAAACAGCAAATACCAACAATTTCCAAATATCACCAACTTCCATCAGTCAAAGATTAATCATTTTACAACCAAATCGAAATACTTCAAGATAACTACATCAAATGAATCCTAAGTTAACTAACTAAAAACTCAGTACAATAAGAAAGCAAGTAAATCAGTTCCAACATAGCAAGTGAAAAGATAGGGATAAAGGGAGAACCGGCTTCCGTCCAACCCCCCAAACTTAGTCCGAAGACGACTAAGTTTGAAAAGGCGGAAAGACGGTGATCACTGCTGGGTAGAGCCCAGAGCGTCATCATTCCTCCTGCGCCTCCGATAGTAAGCAGGGAACTGAGCAATCAAGTCATTAAGCTCAGTCTCGACGCCGGATAATCTAGTGTTCACTCCATCAAACCTTTGCTCCATCCACGTTCTCTGGGCTCCCATATCCGCTCTCAGTCCTGTCACCTCAGTAGCCAAACCGGCCATCCTCATGTCTAGGCCGGCTATAGAAGAGGACATGCTTTGCATCATCTCCATCATCTCAGTCCGCCAGGGGCGACGGCCTCCAGCGGAAGACTTCCCGGCCCCTTGCTCGCGCTGTGGCTCCTCCTCATCATCGGACTCCTCCTCATTGTCCTCCTGGACAGGGGCAGTGTGCTCATAGTGCCGGTAAGATCCATCCCGCCTTTTCCGGAACCATATGGCTTTGTGCTCTGGTGAGTCCAATAACAGATTGGCTTCAGAACCCGGGGCACTGATGGTGGTAGCAGCGGTGTTCTGCAACTTCAACCAGGCATCCCCCACAACCTTATAAAGGAAGGCATTCTCCCGGAGAATGGATATGTATTTCGCCAAGGTAAGCACCGGGAGGTCCACCACAGACGGTGGCACCTCCGTCCCTCTCCTCGGGATCTGGAAGTGGTCCAGGATGGGAGTGATTAGGCCCCCACAGTAGATGTTGGTGCGGGTGGGAGGTTGGCTCCAGTTGTCCATGGCCACAGCAGCCATGGAGAAGGATGCTCCAGCCAGTAGGAAGTGGAGCAGAAAAAGCTCCGACATGATGACATTGTTGCTCTCATGGCGGCCAGAGACGGAGGTAGCAACGCTCTTGTGGATGTACCGCAGGATCGGGCTCCTAATGAGAGAGCCCTTAACCAGCTTCATCCGTAGAGTACCCAAAACAGTCTCGCCGGAAATCATTTGCCAGAAATCCTTGGGATGAAAGCCCTCCTCGGGGACATATCTCGCCTCCTCGTCACACCCATAAATAGCATCCAACTCCTTGTGCTCCAAAGTGTAGCTTTTGCCCTCCATTTTGAAAGTGAGGTGGCTCGGCAAGTTACCGAGGCTCTTTCGCACAGACGCGGAAGCCAAAAATTCTCTCGATTGCTCTTCGAATGCCGGCCACCTTTGGTCGAGCAAGGCTTCCCAGCCAATATTCTTCAACAGGGTCTCGACATCATCTTTGATGCCCAATGCAATCAGAGTCGTTGGGCAGGGGTACTTTGAACCATGTACTACACACTTGCTTAGGGCTTTGAGCGTCTTGTACTCATCCTCGGTGAAATTAGAGGGGCGTTTGGGTGCCATGTTCTCTGCAAAGGGGTAGACCAAAAATCAATCTCAAACACATTCCATAAATCACCAAAGCACCAAAAATCCATACTTCAAAGCACCAAAAATCCACCATAAATCACGTTCATGAAGAATCATTATAGCAAAATCAACAACCCATCATTCACATGAGTACATTCCAAGTTTAACAATGTAATCAAACCCCCCATAGTGCAAGTAACATCAATAATCCCCAATTTCACAAAAATCACATTCAATCACATTTAAAATCCAGAAATATGCCCAAAAATCGTCGTAACTGTATACTTTAAACATCAAACATGCATTGGGACATTCTATCAAACACCTTACGTGCATAAATCATAAACCCTAAGCTAGAACTCCAAACACCACTAATTCCCCAAATAATCCATGGAAACTTCAAATAATTTAACAAAACAGGAAATAAACATGAAATAAGGGTAGAAATTACCTTGTTGTCGCCGGAAAATCGAAGGGAAGCAAGGGGAAGAGAAAGGTACCGTTCGGTAAGAGAGAAAGGGGAAAAAATTTTGATCCCGCGCGGCTCATTTAAATACAATCGCGACCCGTCCCGAGCGGAACAGACCTATCCCGTTCGGGACGGTCTGAACCGGCCCGATCCACGGCGTCCACCAACCCAGTCCCGAACGGGATGACATTATCCCGTTCGGGATAGCCTACAGCTTTTTTGATTTTTCTCGCACAATTCCATCCCGAGCGGGATGCAAAGCTCCCGCACGGGATACGTCAAAAGTTAAGAGTCCCGAACGGGACACGTGGATTGCGCTCGGGATTGGTCTCGGCCGGGCAGCGTATCTTGGATTTTTTGCATCCTGAACGGAACAAGGTGGTCCCGCTCGGGATATTTCGCAGCCCTTCGCGTAAATTTCCCCCAAAATGAAGTATTTTCATCCCTGCATCATTCCAATCAACTTCCAACAACATTAGCAACACAGAGTTCTCCCCAAACTTAATACAATGCGAAATAATGTCAAAAACACATGCAATTTAAATCTATAATTGAAACAAGATAAGTAAACCAAGCTTGGGTTGCCTCCCAAGAAGCGCTGCGTTTAACGTCGGGAGCTCGACGAACTTACCTACTTACCTCTATGCAAGGGAGATGTCATTCACAGCCCGAGGTTACTCGAAAGTGTGAAATCGCTTAACCTGGTGCCCATTCACCTTGAAGTAGTGGCCATCTTCAGTCTCCAATTCCAAAGTCCCATTCTAGAACACTTCTCGCACCTTGTATGGCCCTGTCCAACGAGAATGGAATTTACCCGGAAACAATTTCAAACGAGAATTAAAGAGAAGAACCATATCACCTTTGTAGAACTTCTTCACTCGAATCTGTCGGTCGTGAAATCGTTTGGCTCTCTCCTTGCACAACTTTGTGCTCTCATACGCCTCGTGTCTCCACTCATCGAGCTCATTCAACTTCTGCACCCGGTCCCCTTGAGCTTTCAGAAAATCCAAGTTCAATGTCTTGATGGCCCAAAACGCCTTATGCTCAACTTCAACCGGAAGATGGCAGGACTTGCCATAAACCAATTGGTATGGGGACATGTCGATGGGTGTCTTGAAAGCTGTCCAGTAGGCCCATAAAGCCTCATCAAGTCGCTTACTCCAGTCCTTCCGACTCAATACCGTCTTCTCCAGCACCTGCTTGATCTCTCGATTGGCCAGCTCAGCCTGCCCATTGGCTTGTGGATGATAGGTTGTTGTCACTCTTTGTCGCACCCCATATCTTGCCAGCGGTTTATCCATGAGTTTGTTGCAGAAGTGACTGCCCCCATCACTCACCAAGGCTCTGGGAATACCAAATCGAGCAACTAAAGCCTGCAAAAACTTAAGCACCACTTGAGAGTCATTAGCAACAGTGGGTATGGCCTCAACCCATCGAGACACATAGTCCACAGCAAGGAGAATATATTTAAACCCAAACGAGGATGGAAAGGGACCCATAAAGTTGATGCCCCACACATCAAATATATCTACTTCGATAAAAATCTTTTGAGGCATCTCATCCCTTCGGGTTATATTCCCCATTTACTGGCATCTATCACAGGCTAGAACCATAGCAATACAATCTTTAAAAATAGAAGGCCAATAGAAACCGCAAGATAATACCTTCCCAGCAGTTCGGTTTGCACCAAAATGACCCCCACTTACCGAATGGTGGCATTCTTCTATGATCTTCCCCCATTCGCTCTGATGAACACACCAACGGATGATACAGTCAGCACACCTGCGGAACAGGTACGGTTCTTCCCGGTAGTAGTACTTGGCCTCCTTCAGAAATTTCTTCCGCTGATAGGGCTCCAAATCAGGAGGTAATACACCTGCAACCAAAAAATTACAGAAATCTGCATACCATGGAACACTAGCAACAGCCACAGTCATAATCCTCTCATCAGGAAAATCTTCCTTAATCAACCTATCCTGATTATCACCCTCAACTGGATTCTCTAACCTAGACAGATGATCTGCAATTACATTCTCACAACCTTTCTTATCCCTAATTTCCATGTCAAATTCTTGTAAAAGCAAAATCCATCTAAGCAACCTAGGCTTCGAATCAATTTTAGCAAACAAGTATCTAATTGCTGCATGATCAGTGTAAACTACAGACTTAGCTCCTATTAAATAAGCACGAAACTTATCATAAGCAAAAACAACAGCAAGTAACTCTTTCTCAGTCACAGTGTAATTCAATTGAGCAGGATTTAGTGTTTTGCTAGCATAGGCAATAACTCTAAAAATTTTATCCCTAATCTGTCCCAGAGCTACCCCCACAGCAGAATCACTAGCATAACACATTAAAAAAAAATCCTCCTCCCAATCTGGAGTCACTAACACAGGAGCTGTTACTAATGCGTTTTTCAACCTTTCAAAAGCATTCACACAGTCTTCACTAAATGCAAAGGGGACATCTTTCTCTAGCAGACTACACAAGGGTTTAGTTATCTTGGAAAAATCTTGGATAAATCTCCTATAGAACCTAGCATGTCCCAAGAAACTCCTAACCCCTTTAACTGTCTTAGGCAAGGGGAGTTGTTCAATTGCTACTACTTTAGCCTTATCAACCTCTATCCCCCTACTAGATACCTTATGTCCTAATACGATTCCCTCTCTAACCATGAAATGACATTTCTCCCAATTTAATACAAGGTTAGTCTTCTCACATCTCTGCAGCACAGTTTTTAAATTCTCTAAGCAATCATCAAACGACAAACCAAACACAGAAAAATCGTCCATAAAGACTTCCATAATATTTTCAATAAGACCATGAAAGATGGACATCATACACCTTTGAAAAGTCGTCGGTGCATTGCACAGCCCAAAGGGCATCCTCCGATAGGCGAAAATCCCGTAGGGACAAGTGAAGGCTATCTTGTGTTGGTCTTCAGGTACCACCACAATCTGATTGTATCCAGAGTATCCGTCCAAGAAGCAATAATGGGACTTTCCTGCAAGACGGTCAAGCATTTGATCAATAAAGGGTAACGGCAAATGATCTTTAAGAGTAGCATTATTTAAAGCCCTGTAATCAATGCAGAAACGCCATCCGATAGTTGGTCTCTCAATCACTTCTTCTCCTCCAGGCTTGATAACCTTCTCGAATCCCCCTTTCGTCGGAACCATGTGAGTCGGGCTGACCCACTCACTATCACTCGGAGCATAGATGATATTATTGTCCAGCAGCTTCATCACCTCCTTTTTCACTACCTCTTGCATCTTCGGATTCAGTCTCCTTTGAGGATGTCTTTTTGGCTTGCTCCCTTCCTCCAGAATAATTTTATGCATCACAATAGACGGGCTGATCCCCCTTATGTCGGAAATCTGCCACCCAATAGTTGATCTATGCATCCTCAGGACCCTCTTCAGTTTTTCAATCTCCAAGTCAGACAATGCGGAGTTGATGATTACTGGATACGTGTCCTTCTCCCCAAGGAAAATGTATCGGAGGCTATCTGGCAAATCCTTCAACTCCACCACTGGGGCTTCGTTCTTGCTCCGTTCCTTCTTCAATCTCGCCTCTAGCTCCTCCTCCTGAGTTCTCAATTCCAGAAACTTCACATCCTGCTTTGGTTTGACCTCTGGTGCATCTTCCAACGCTTTCACCATCACTAGCAACTCATCATAAATCTCATAAAGCTCATCAAAATCAAGGTTAGAGTGCAGAGAATCATGAATAACCTCCTCCAGAGCATCTTTCTTCTCATGATCAAAAGACAAAGGGAAAGATAATACCTCAATGTTGTTGCACTCATCATACCTGTCCTCGTGCTTCTTCATTGCATCTGAGATGGAGAATGTAATCTTCTGGTCATTGAAACGGAGAGTCAGCTCTCCTTCCCTCACATCAATCAAAGCTCCTCCAGTGCCCAGGAATGGTCTTCCTAGAATTAACGACACATTCTTGTCTTCCTCCATATCCAGAACTACAAAGTCCGCTGGGAATATAAAGTCCTTGACTCTGACCAGAACATCTTCTACAATTCCCTTCGGCTGTGATAGAGAGCGATCTACCATTTGGAGAGTAATGGTAGTAGGTTTGATCTCCCCAATTTGCAGTCTATTGAAGATAGACAGCGGCATCAGATTAATGCTCGCACCCGAATCACACAGTGCATGGCCAAACTCCAACCCTCCAATGACACAGGAGATGGTGAAACTCCCCGGATCTTGCCTCTTGATAGGCATCTTTTTCTGGATCACTGCACTGCACTCTTCAAACAAGTTCACTGTCTCGAACTCTCCAAATCTCCTTCTTTGTGTCACCGATTCCTTCAGAAACTTGGCATAACCAGAAATATCTTGCAAAACCTCCAGCAGTGGAAAGTTAATCTGTACCTTCCTCAAATGGTCTAGAAACCTTGCAAATTGCTTGCTCAACTTATTCTTCGCAAGTCTTTGAGGAAAGGGTATGTTTCTTCCCTTAGAAATTTCCTCAGATGTGCTCCCCTTTTGTATTTTGACTAGCTGGGGAGTCACTTCCGTTTCAATCTCCTCCTCTTTTGAATTTTTATCCTGGTGCCCTTATTTGTCTTTACCCGCTGTGGGGTTATTGGGCTCATCATATGATCTACCACTTCTTGTGGTTATAGCACTGCAATTCTTCTTCGGGTTGGCTTCAGTATCATTGGGAAACTGTCCCTGCTTATGACTCCCGCTCACATGCTTAACAATCGTAGAGATCTAATTCTGCATTTCTGTCATCATATTGTCGTATTTATCAAATCTCTTCTCAAGTTCCTCTTCTCTAGAACTTTGTCCTCTTCTGTCCTACTGCCCATACTGCCTCCTCAGATTATCACCCACATTCCCTTGATTCGATCATTCTCCTTGCTGCTCAAATCCAGGAGGTGGATTCATAGCATTATTCGGATTCCCATAAGATAGATTCGGGTGGAATTGATTATTGGGATGATATGGAGGGTTATCATTCTGATAGTATGGCCTTCGGTAGTTCCCATAATTTCCTCTGCCAATGTAGTTCACATCATCAACTGACTAGGCTTCCAATTGTCCCATCTCACTGTATTGATTCGGGATCTGAGTTCCTCCCCTTGAGGAACTCCCCATGTGTTGCTGTTGCTGTTGGGTTCTGTCCAGAAGAAGAAGATCCATCTTTGTTTCCAAAGAAGTCATCTCGCTGCACTGATTTGGAATCTAAGTTCCTCCCTTTGAGGAACTCCCCATCTGCTGCTGTTGTTGTTAAGTTCTATCCAGTAGAAGAAGATCAATCTTTGTTTCCAACGAAGCCATTTTTTCCTTCATCTCTTCCTGATCTCTTGTAGCAGCGACACTCTTCACAACTCTATAATCCCTTCTTTCTTTTGGCCACTTGTAACTGTTTTCGGCCAACTTTTCAATCGCCCTCATGGCCTCATCTTCCTCTAGATCAAGGAAGTCTCCTCCACCAATATTATCCAGTCGGAGTTGTGTGTCATTATCTACTCCAGCATAAAGAGGCAAATGATCTCTGCATCAGACATCCCATGTTTTGGACATTTCCTCAGCATCTCTCGAAACCTGTCCCATGCCTCATACAGCGGCTCATCATATTGCTAGCTGAATGCCTGAATTTTTGCCTTCCTTTTCAGTGTCAGCCCCGGTGGGAAATACTTCAGCAAAAACTTCTCCTTCAGATTCGCCCATGTTCTTATCTCATTCTTTTTCAATCCAATCAACCACGACTTAGCTTCGTCCTTCAAGGAGAAGGAAAATAGGTGCATCCTGATTTGCTCCTGGGGACTTGGTTAATCTTTATCATGTCTACCACCTCCAGGAACTGCGTGATATGACTGTTCGGATCTTCATTAGGTTTCCCTCCGAATTGATTCTTCTGTACCATCTGAGCAAGCTGGGGTGTGATCTCGAAATGAGTAGCGTCAGTCCGCAAATTGAATCCATCAGTAGATTCTCCCCTCGAAGGTCGGAATAGATTTTGAAGAGGATTTCTCCTTTCTTCTCTACGCTCCCTTTCCCCCTCGTTATTGTTAACTTGGGCTCGGACTTCTTCCAGCTGCCTTTGCAGATTCTCGATCAGCTGTCTATCATTCCTTTGATCTTCCTCAGCCATGTCTTCTTTCACTACTACCTGTGCTGCCTGTTCTTGTATTTTCTTTGCCTTAGCCCTTGTAATCATGCACCACCTGCACCAACAAGAACTAGAATTAAGTAACTATATAATAAATCTAGACTACCAAGCTCGTAAATCCCCTAATATCAAACAACAACCTACAACTTGAGTCCCCGGCAATGGCGCCAAAACTTGATGCAGTATTTTTATCAAGTAAAAATTATCGAACACGAAGACTCAATTTGCCCGTTGTTTAAGTAAAAGGGATTGATTTTGGAACCTAATATCTAGACGCGATAAAATGATTTTGAAAGATCAATTTTAAACTACTTAAAATTCTAAAGATTAATGTAACAATTAAATAAAATGCCAATCAACTTTCTTGAGATTACCAGAGAGAGAATAGTTGAGGGACATAGGATGGATTGGGGTAGATTATGAATATGCTTGGATTTGCTAACTTAACGAAACAATTTCAATAAGATGAGCTGGGTCAATTCACATAACTCTAGTCATTACCCTTAGTACCGGTGTAACAACCGTAGATTAATCTCAATTTCAACCTAAGTCTAGGTATGTTAATCTCGATTAACTCCCAAAAGCTCAAGAATTTAATAACCTAGATGCCAATTCACCTATCTTCTAAATGAAACAACACCTAATTATTATTGCAATCCCCTCTAATCATCAAACCTATCAAGTTAGTTCATTGAGGCATACTTTCCAACACATGGTGATCAATCATGAAAGGAACACAAATTCAAATCCACAAAAATAATCAAACCCTTGAAAATTCAATTACTCAAATCCAAACAATATTCAAATCAATCCCAATCACATCCAAATCCTCAACAATGAGTTTAGCCACTCATGAATACAATGAAAATCGTCAATATCCCAAAGTAAATCATGGAAGAGAAAGGAGAACAAGAAAGCTTAGGATTTTAATGATGAATCTTCAAATCTAGCTTCGAATCCTTCCTTCCACCTTCAATTTCCAGCCTTGAGACGTGAAAATCACTTCAATCTCGTGCCTTATTCTCTCTAGGGTTTTCAAAAGTCGAACCCTTACTTTGTAACATCCCTTGGCCTTTTATAGTTGAGAAATTCGCAGCTTCAGGCCTTTTGATCCCGAATGGGATCCTCCTTTGTAAAGTTCCATCCCGAGCGGAATGGAACATAGTTCTCGCCCAAAAATCCCGACAGGTCCCGAACGGGACGAGTGGGTCCCGAGCGGGACGGGCTTCGGCCTTCGCATTTTTCTCCTCCATTCACGCCAGATTTCCGAGTTCTGAACGCCCTGGAGCCTCCCGAGCACGGGTCCCGAGCGGGATCAGCATGTCCTGAACGGGATGGGCCTCGAATTTCTGCCTTTTTGCCCCTTTTTCAGTCCCCAACGGGATGTGAGTGTCCCGAACAGGATTTACTTTGCCCTTGGCCTCAATTTAGCTCCAAAACTCGAGTTTCTAACACTTTTCGTGACCTGCACACTCAAAACAACTCTAGAACACCAAGTGAAGGAATATCAATGAAAAGAATAGATATGTGTGTGATTTGTGCACCTAATCCTCATCAAATCATTCAATTCATATTCCAAAAATAGTACAAATTACGCACATATCAGTGAGTAGCCATCACACTCTTTTAAGTATAAAACTGTCTAGACTCTGGCTTTGAATAGGTGTTTCTCCAATTCGGATAATAAGTATGATGAACCGGAGTTCTATCATAACTTCTCAGATTAATTTCCGATTGTCAAACTGACTTCTTTGCAACATTATCATGTCACTTAGTCGTTCTTGTTGTTAAAATTGGATTCCTTGCATAGGGAACATTACGCTTATCCAGTTTTGAAGGAATGTTAGTTTTCCTCTCGACAGTTTGCTTATACAGTTTTCCAACTATATTAGCATTATGTAGAGATGCCAGTTTTGGATCAATTTTTTACCAGCATTTGGTCTTGACATTCTGATTTACTGGCTTCTTGGAATTTACCTTACCCTTTTCCAACATAATACCTGAACTGAGTTTTGCTTTGACAAAGCTTAAATGAGTTTTCTTAGTTCCTGAAATGGATTCATGATTGCTCAAGACTTCCTTTTCATTATGGCATTCGATAAATCCAAGTCCGAATTTATCGGATGGAGGTCTTTGAACACTTAAAATCTCATTCAAAGTTCTTGAGCTCCTTTTAAAAGAACAATCACACTTAACAGGCTCAAGTTTCTTTAGAGAATAACGTTCTTTTGACATATTTTTAAAATCTTCGAAAAGTTTAACATGTTCTTTTCTTAAATAATTTAGTTCCTCACTAAGTGACCTCGTTCTTTCGACTTCATTGGTCAAAACTGAAATTTCTGATTTCAGTTAGGCATTTTCACTTATTAATGTATCCTTAATTTCATGAAATATCTCAAATTCTTTAATAATTTTCTCAAGTGAAATGTCCTCTGAGCTTGAGTGACATATTTTAGAATTAACATCAAAGCATAAAGCTACACTAGATGAGGGCAGATTAGTTGTTACCAATATTTCGTGATTTGAAGCGCTTTCCTCTTCCTCGGTAATGTCTCCATCAATGGCTGCCATGAAAGTAAGAAATGCTTCCTCATCATTTTCATCTTCAGACGTGTAGTAACCATCGTCATGGTCTGATACGTATGGCACTTTGGTTCTTGTGAGCATTGCTTGGGTAACAGCTTTGGATGCTCTTATTTCAAACATCTTCTTCAATTTGTCTCTATCCTCCTGAGAGACTTGAGGGCATTCCTTCAGGTGATCTGGAGAGTTGCACTTGTAGCATGTGTGTGGCTCTCTCTTGATGAACCTTTTCTCACTGGACTGAGCTTCCTTTTCTTTCCCTTTTGCTTTCTCGAGGAGTATGGTTAGGTTCCTTAACTGTTCTTCCAGTTTGGCAACTGACAATTAAGTTTCCTTCTTCTGAACTGTGCTAGAGATGTCCTTCGCTGGTGAGGATTGATAGGCAGTTTTCTCGAAGTGAAATGGCCTTTTTGAACGCCTTTGAAAGTCTCTCTTCACGAAGAAGGTTGCATCGCCATCTGCTATTGAATTTGAGGTTCTAATAGCTTCATTTCTGTTCACCATCTGGATATCCCATTCATGGGCTTGAAGTTCGGCAAACATTTCTTTGGTGGTCATCTTGGAGAGATCAATTATCTTTACACTGGTGGTTTTGACGAACCAATCTTCTTTCGGTAGTCTTGAAAGAATTTTGGCATTCATATCAGCCACCTTCTCTTCTCTTCCAAGACTCTTCATTTCGCTGACGATGGTATTGAACCTTGCTTCCATCGACTTGATTGTTTCACCAGGTAGCATCTGGAAGGATTCGTATTTCTCCACGACGACCTGCTTCTTGTTGCACTTCATCGCCTCTATTTCCTTCGTGAGGTCGTTGATCCAATCCCACAGTGCCTTGGTCGTGTTGTTCTTCACGGCTGCATCCATGAGAGAATCTGGGAGGGATTGTATAATCATTTCCTGCGCAGTGAGATCAACCTCATGGCGTTTCTTGTCCTCAAGTGTCCAGTCCTCCATAGGTTTGCCTATCATTTCAGCGCCGCCTGGAGCATCTCCTACGGTGAGATTGACTTTCGGAATCTGGATCTTCAGAGGTTCATTCTTTAGAACCTCATCCCTCTCGGATGTTGAGCTCTCAGTTGAATGAGACACCTCTTCTTCCATAGTTCGAACTTCTCTGGATTGTACTTGGGAAGACTTGGATAACTCATCATTATCTGAAAATTATCTGCTCGCTAATCAAACAGTTAGAGTGTAAGGAAGTACGGATTCGGTCTTAAGCGACTCAAAACAGGACAGTCTAGAAAGACCGTCCTGCGCTGATACAGATAAGCTCATTATTTAACTCGCTTATCTATATTATTATCTACTAGTTTATGTAGTTTTATTGAGTTTATATATATATTCTATGCATGAGTCTATATTAGGTGGTATTATGCGCATCTTGGTGTTTTTGCAGGTTTTAGGCCTAAATTCACTTGAAAACCGTTCCGAAAGCAGTGATGTGTAAGAGTAGCAGAGAATAGTTCTTCCACAAGGAGAATTCGGGCTATTTTTACATGGCAATGGATGATTCTTTGAGTTAGCTCTCCAACACAACTGGAATCGGGTCAATCGGATTTTGGGAGAGGAAGTTATCGCCAAAACCGTGAGACCGCGCAGAAGGGGTGAGAGACCACGTCAATCGACGCCAATCAGCATCGATCGACGCCAAAGAGGAAGCCACGTCGATCGACGCGAGTCTGTCTGCTGGAGCGGAAATTCGATGAAAATCAGATTTATTCATATCTTTAGCCCTAGATTTGATAGGATACATATTCACCCCTATAAATAGCCTACTAAATTCGATTTTTCAGCGTTCCCTTTCATATTTTCATTCCACAATTTAGTTTTTAGAGTTTGGAGACTTGGGGAACACGAAACCCTTTTATTTTCTTGTAAGTTCTTTATGTTTATGCAATTTAATATGTTTTCTTTTGGATTTCTATCTGCGATGAGTGGCTAGAAACCCTAGCGGGTTCTAAGGGTTTGATATTATTATGGATACATGTTAGGATTAATTAATTAGGTTCATGATTCCTGTGTTTATTCTATGATTCTAATTTAATTCAAGGACCGAGAGGTGACGATTAATTTATATGTCTAGCTATTGATAGAAGGACCGAGAGGTGAATATTGATAGTGGGAATAGGAATGCATGATACAATCTACACTATCCAAACAGATGTACTAGACTGTAGGAATAGAACTGATTTGCTTATCAGATTGACTAATTTGGTGTACTTTGAGACCGAGCGGAGATAGTCACTAATTAGTAATCTAGGTTATATTTGCCAAACAAGGAAATATAGCATTGTTGCAGTATTCCACCTGTTAAATTAATTGATTCCTACATGTTATCCATAATAAGAATTCTTCCCTAGAATCTGTGTTTCTTTAATTTGCTTTCAAAACATCTTTAAATTTTCCGTATTGTCATCTTTATTTTCTAAGTAAAACCCTAATTTTCTATTTCCTCAAACAATGAATCTTAGGATGCTAGCTAGTATATAGGATACTTTCCCCACACAATTCCCCTGGATCGATAACCTCTGGGTTTACAAATTTATTTGCCATTGTTATTATAATTAATCTGTTAGAAATAACAGTGATCAAATTGGCGCCGTTGCCGGGGAATTGTTAGATTTTATCTTGTTACTAGTTCGTTCTAGGATTTGCTGGATTGAGTTTTATTTTTCTGTACGTGTGCGTGTGTGAGTTTTCGAGTCTGTGTCTCGCGTCGATCAATGCCAC
>JAPKLW010001338.1:46639-89322 GCA_026898455.1 Plectranthus barbatus | reverse complement strand
TAATTGATTCCTACATGTTATCCATAATAAGAATTCTTCCCTAGAATTTGTGTTCCTTTAATTTGCTTTCAAAACATCTTTAAATTTTCCGTATTGTCATCTTTATTTTCTAAGTAAAACCCTGACTTTCTATTTCCTCAAACAATGAATCTTATGATCATAGCTAGTATATAGGATACTTTCCCCACACAATTCCCCTGGATCGATAACCTGAGGGTTTACAAATTTATTTGCCACTGTTATTATAATTAATCTGTTAGAAATAACAGTGATCAATACCACTTGTTGGTCCCAGATCAAAGTACGTGTAATGTGCATCGAAAGTATAAATACAGTTAAATACACTCTAATTATGAGCAGTTCAGTTTCTAACCAACAAAGTTTTTGCTTAGTAGTTTTAGAAACACAGTTTATGTTAGCCAGCAGATTAGGTTAACAGTTTTACAGGTACGAGCAGTTAACAATTTATACACTTCAACACTTACGGGATAAATGTTGAAGGTTTCAAGATATAATTGAAAACTGTAAAGTGCGTAAAGTAAGTAAAGCTGTAAATGACACAGGATATTTATAGTGGTTCGGAGCCTTAAGTCCTACGTCCACTCTTCGGATATCCGATCGGGTAATTCACTAAGTTATGAAGATATCTATAGCCAGTTGCTGTAGAAACCTCCATCCACAGCACAATGGATCACTCGCCCAGGCACTTGCACTTCACTCCTTCTTCAGTCCGTCAAAGGCTCTGCGTCTTCTCTGTGGACTAGCTTGAAGTTGGACTGAGGACGAACCTCCATTTTCCTTCTTTCGTAGGTTGGATGGTTGAGTTCTTCCCAGAACGTACACAGTTTGGCAGTTGCCCATAATAACCTTCTCTTCCTTTGCAAGAGCAGGCTGTTGTGTTCTTACTAGAAAAGTAGGAACACCAAGAAAGTAGATTAAGTCAGCTGACTTAATCCTCGTGTACCCAAGGTCACACGGTGAATCTCGAATGACTCTTTGAGCAGTAAATGCCTCGTGTTCAATAAATAAACCACAGAGTTAATGCCTTCTTGCTTGAGAGCGTTAAATGCTTTGAGCGCTAATTTCTGCAGATAGGCAAGAATAAATGTGTCGAGATTCAAAGATGCAAAGGCTTTTATGTCTCTGTTGTTCCTGCTATTTATAGGTGGGAAACCAGAAAATATCCGGTAGAGATATAGAGAAGGATGTCCAATCATAGTCCATCCTTCTCAGAAAAAGTCGCTAGCCTCTCTGCTTTATCTGCTACAATGTCCTGCTTTTCTGAACAGTTTGTACATTTTGTGTCAGATGCCGAACAATGTTGTACGCTAGTCGCAGCTGAGTATCTGTCTGTCTTTTATCATTGACTTCCTTGAAGTTCTCCTGCGACTTGTTCGACATCTTGCTATGTACGCATTCCTTGACGCGAAACTGTCTTGGTCTGAAGTTTTGAGCGCCTCTCAATAGTTTCTATGTGAAGACTATGTCCACAGTTTTCTTGAGTATCTAAGCCTTGACAAGACAACCTGTCTGTGCAGTTTTTGTGACCTTTGCTCTGCTCTGCTTGTCTTCGTCTTGTATGTTCGACAGTTATCTCGTCTGAATGGCGTCTTCTTCAAAATTGTTCCATAGTTTTGATAGTTTCCTTCTTCCTAGACTATTACAATTCGATCATCCTATACAAGGATTACATGAGGTAATAACTCTAAGGCCTAGACTTTGGTATATAGTTTTGACACATCAAATTAAGGTGGGATTTTTACATCAATACCTAACACGAGACTTGTTGCTATTTAAGCACAAGTTATCTTTCTGGTATTCTTACTTTCCAAGTAAGAACCCAACAATCGTAGCTTTTCTCCAAGTTTTGATTCTCACGGGCGTCTAGCCAAAAGGATCGATGGTTTCGGGAAGAACCTAAAGTTCCCAAGTTCCAGAGATGGAGGTTGTGTGGTGTGCTCACACTTTGAATCTACGAGGCGAAGGAAGCAATAGCTTGGGTGAGTGAGCAAGTGGGCCGGTGGACACTAGCATTCATCAACTTGCGATAGATCGTGAGAACCTTTGTATTCCAAAACCCAGTGTATTCTAGACTTAAGGTGTGAAAATAGGACGTAGGGCTCTTGTGTTCGAACCTCTATAAATCCTTGTGCATTTACTGCTTTATTTATTTCTTGTAAAGATCTAAAACTCAACACTACCTAGGTGTTGATGTATATGTGAAACCTGAAGTTAATTTCAGACTCGCTAATCTTAAGATTTCAGAGACACAAACTGGTGAGTAACACCCAATTTTTTAGTGCAAGTTTTTCTATAAAATTTCCACTAAGTGTATAAGGACTTTGATCTCGGGACCAACAAGTGGTATCAGAGCGGTTGGTCTTTACAGACTAGCTGCTATGAGTCGCTTGGCGAGTAGGTTTATACTTCCAAGATGAACAATGTAAAGCTTCCACTATACTTGGTGGAAAAGTTCACAATATGGAAGAAGAGGTCTACCATAGTGCTTAAAAGTATTACCCAGAAATGGTTGAAGTTATCGAGCGTGGACCTATCAAGATCCTTAAGGCCAACAATCGCCTAGGCGGAGAAGATGGACCAGATATTGTCAAAAAACCATAGGACGAGTGGATGCAAGAGGATAAAAGGCGTGCACACCTGGACTCCATAGCACATGAGCTAATTCTATCAGCACATCCAAAAGTGTTGGAGGAAGAAATGATGCAGTTCAACAATGCTAAGGAAGTCTGGGTTTACCTTGGTAGTTTGTGTCAAGAAACCGAGCAGATGAAGCGAAATAAGCTTCATGTTTGTGTTGACAAGTACGAATCCTTCCAAATGCTTCCCAGAGAAAGCGTCAAAGCCATAGAAGCCAGATTTAACACCAATAATGAGGAGCTTAAAGCACTGGACAGAGTTTACTCAACTGCAGATCTAAATGCCAAGATTTTGTCCAAGATGCCAAAGGAGGACTCATTTGTCAAGACAACCAGTTTAAGAAATATCTTTCAAATATCTCAACCAAGGAGTTGTTCGCTCAACTCCAGGCACACGAATGGGATATATAAATGGTCAACAAAAATGAAGTTGTTGTGTTGCTAGCTCACCAAGCAAGCATGCCAAAGATGTTGCTTATTTCGTCAAGAAGGACATCAAATGGAGTCGAAGAAGCCGTTCCATACTGACAGACCCGCATGCCAGTCAAGCTTAACAAAGGAGGAACCTACAACCTCAACCTCCTACTAGAATTAAAGAGAGAGCTCTGTAGAAAAGCTTGAAGAACAAATGAGGAGACTTGCCAAGCTCCTAGAGAAAGCAAAAGGAAAGACGCATTACTCCTTAGCTCGAGGATAAAAGAGTCGTCAAGAGGACCCAAGATCCTGCTAAAACTCTCCCAACCACCTCAAATTAGAATGTCCGCGAGTGGACAAGGAAGAGAGAGAGAAAGACTCAAGAAGATCATCGAGCGAAGAGCATCAAAAGTCGTAGCCAAGAAGATGCTCTCAAGGATGAAGGTTCCTGACATACCCGACAATGATGATGGATACTTCTCATCGAATGAAGAGTTGGAGGAAGAGGTGTTGCTCGTGTTCATGGCGGCAATTAGAGAGGGGAATAATGATGCAACAGAATCCGAACAAGGACTGACCGCAACTAACGATGAGGTAACAAAGTTCCTACCAGTTTCTATGCATTCTGCATGTATATTAGAGGATTCTGAATCGTATTACTCTTATTCAAAAGATGTTTTCCTCGATCTTCTTTCTAAAGAGTTTTCAAATTTTATAAGCTTAAAAATGTTTTGGCTGGTGAAAACTCTTCGCTGAAAATTCAAGTTTCACTTTCGACCGATGAGATTTAAAAATCTCGGTTTGCCAGCGAAGAACTGGCAAAACTTAGAAAATAACACTCCAACCTGTTCAACGATTTCAAACATCTTAGAAAGGAGTGTGAAGTTTTAAAAGAAAAAACCTTGAGCAGGAAAGATGTATATGCTCTTTTAGAAAAAGCTCAAGAGAATTAGATGAAGTACTTATGGCTCAAAGAGACCCATCGGATAGAGCAGGTCTAGGTTTTATTGAAAATAATTTGAGAAATTCTTCGTCTAACATTGGAAAGAAGAAAATTTGTTTTATAAGTGCATGTGATATAAGTGTTAAGGCTGAATTAAGCACTAGGAAGTATAAGCCAATGCTAGCTTTGATTGATGGAGTAAAACCAACTATGTTGATTTTGTATATAGTCAAATTATGGAGAATGTGAGAAAAATCATATATTGCAAACCTCACATACGTTTGAATTTAATGTACAATTTGTTCTTTTGATCAGTTACATTCTGGAGCAGTCACTTCCATAAGTTGAAATGGGAGAGACATTGGTTGGCTCAAAATTGTTCCCTGTAGCTCCAAGAAAAGAAATGTTTACCACAAAGCTTGAAGTAGACTATCTTAACTAGCCTACATGAAAGGAGAGAAACCTACCTAGTCAGGGAGTGAGGATTGGAGTTCAGAAGAAGAAAGGGGTACACGAATACAACTTTTTGCATCTCCCATCGCAAATCGAGGAGGCCAAAAGCTGAGAAGAAAGGCTGACGAAGAGCCATTCAATGAGCTGGAGAGTATCCTTCCCCTGGAAAGACTAGCACACTCTCCAATGAAGAAACCAACTGACCCTCAACTAGTTACCCCAAGAACAACTATGATAATAACTAGACGGAGGAAATCAACTGGCACCCCTAAAAGGCTAATTAATCAGTCAACAAAAAAGGACAAGGAGAAAGCTCAAACATCTTCAAAGATGAAGAGCCCAGCTGCAAAGAAGTTGAAGGAGTTTGTTTTACCTGCATAGCAGCATCGTCAAATAATCATGCCCTTCTCCTCAAATTCCGAATACACCATCCTTCAAGATATTGCGGCCCAGCCAACCATTGATGGAATTTTAGTAAAGAACTATTTGATGGGTCCTACTCTAACATTTCAAGTTATTTGGTTCCCTTTTCAGTTCTTCCTCATAATAAGCATAGGGCACAACTAAACTCTTAATCGTGCCAACCTATCCAGAGCAATGATGTATGCAACTCAGTTCAGATAGAGTAAGGAGGTAACTGATTTTGTGGACCAGTCAGTCGGTTTGGCAATTGCAAAAATTTTACACAAGTTGATCCATGATGAGAATCCCATGGTCCAGTTAACTATGAATGAAGCCACCCGATTATGCCATTATTATTTCTAGAGATTTCTCACAAATTTGAAGAGCATGGTAACGCTTCTCTGAATGATAGTGTCAAGAAGAAGTATATGGAGTGGATAGGAAGGCTAATGCCTCATCCTATCAAGTGCATCGAACTACAAGAAAGAGTCTGTTACATCATTGAATACTAGGAGGATCACAAGACAATTGGATTGCCCCCAGTTTACATGGACAGAAGGGAAGATTCCATACTAGCTAATTAACGATCTCCACAACAACAAGTTGCCCCGAGGACCCAGCTAAAGAATACAAGCTAAGGAGATGCCTAAAAAATCGCATATTATAACTATGCACCCAAATACAGCTACTGAAACAACAATTCAACAGATAGTTGAGCAGGAAACTGATCATGAGACAACAACCAAGGAACCAGCCGAAGTACATCAAGTTGATGAGGCGCGTGAAGTTGAACATATTAATACATCATCACCTAAAGTTTTTAAGGAACCAGTTGAAGGTAATGTTGAATAGTTGGACGAGACTGTTGCAAGGAGTGCTAAAAACTCTGATCACAATAGTTCTAAGACAACAATCTCAGCTAGGCATGTGGAAACACCAGAAGGTGGCATTCAAACTATCAACAACCAAGAATTATATAGTGCTGCTCAGTCTGGTGATCCTTCATATCACGAAGCACAGAGTCATCTAAGCCAATCCTTTGCTGCAATTGGTTTGAATTTAAAACTATTTGATGAACACCCAACTGATGAGTTCACTGCTTCCACTCAGTCGAGGCCTACCAATTCATCTCAACTCAAGATATTCAACCCATCTCTATAGTACCTCCAACTAACATAGTGACTTCTCAATTACCTCCCTGGATGATCCCAACCCTCACCAACCTTATCATATCTCAATCATCTTCCACTCAGCCAAAATCAATTGTTGTTGATCCTAAATCTAATCTCTAGTTAGTGCAATTTCTTGTTGGCCATCTACATTCAAGCCTAGCCTTGATTTGGCCTAAATTGTGACTGGAGCTCCGAAGACAGTTGTCCCCAGTTCCTCTGATCCTGCCATGCTGATGATGGTTTAGTTCATAACTACCATGCACCAGAACATGCATCATCTAGACTAATATTGACTCCAACAAAACCAAAATTCAGTCCTAAGTGACTGCCATTTAGCAATCTATCTCCGCTAGTTTTCAAGCTCTGCAATAGAATATATTCTCCTTAACTGATGTTGCCAAAAGGGGGAAGAGACACACGAAGAAGATTTGGATGATAGAAAGAGAAGGAGAGAAAAGCAGGATAAGGAGAAGGAGAAGGTCGGGGAAAAGGCAAGGAAGAAGAGAAGGAGATAGGGCACGATCAAAATCAATTGAAGATCCAATGACTAACTAGCTTTTGTGTAAGAGTAGTATCGTTAGTTTTTACAAAAAAAAAAATATTGTAAATGTACTCATCTTTATCAATGAAACTAACTCAAATACTCTTTGAACGACACTTCCTCTTTGTCTTAAAGATCTTATCATGATTTCTTAATTGAACTAAATATGCACACTCTGTGCAATTAGTTACTCCCTCTCAGTTGTTTAATCGAGCAATATCTTCTTATTACCTTTCTTTTAAGGTGGAAAATTATACTTAGGGGGAAGAATATTCTTAAGGGGAAGTTCAGGCAGGCATGCATAACAACTGATAATTGTAACTCCCCTCTCTTCTTTGTGTTTGCCATGGTTTTGACATCATCAAAAAGGGAAAAAATGTTAGGTTTTATGTATAGTTTACTGTTGAAAACCATCACTCAGCTACTTTGTTGTATAGAGTTTACTATATTAGAACTGATTTCAGAATATGACTATTGTATAGGTTTCAAATTTGTAATACATTAGGATATGATAGAAGGTGAAGAATTGAAGACACTTGAAGAATGAACTAAGACAAGATCTAATTCATCTATAATTAGTCATATCAACTGACAATTATAAGAAAAAAAGAATCTCGGCTCATGGTCACAAGGAAGAGTCGACCAATTGTGAGAAAGAACGGTCAGTTCAAGAAAACTAATAGTTGAAGAGAGAGAGTTAATCAAACTCAATTGACTTGATCAGTTGACACATTTAAGTCAATCAGCTGACATTTTATATAGTTAGCTAACATAAGGATGGCCCATCACCAGTTATCTCATAAATAATTGAGACCCAAATGATCAAGAGCTGACATTCACAAAGTATAATCAATGTTGATCTTCCTCGGATAGATTAAAGAAGAATATATGTTGACCTCTAACCAAAAGCTTGTAAAAGTAGTTTGCAAAATCGTACAACCTTGTACAACAACAGATACCTACAAGAGAATGGGTCACCATCAACATCTCTCAACGAATGCATTTTTAAATGAACTCATAAGTACCCCCTCCCTGAGAGAGTAGAGATTACTTGAAATTTGGAAAGAACTATTGCACGATTGAAAACGTAAGTTCTCATCTCTCTAAAAAGATCTTTGTAATTCTGTGTTTCATAACATGAGATCTCCAAGCTATCTTAAGCTTAAGAGCACCTGGTCCAGTTGTCTGCCTAAGTAGATAAGTGAATTCGAGATCTTCTCACTCATCGGAGAAGAAAACAATCTAACTAATCAATGTTCTTGTGGAGAACTCAAAGTCACAACCTAAAAGTCGGTGAAAGAACCATGTAACCAGAAATAGGAGAAACTTTCGTTAGAGAAGAACTACAATTACAATCTGTATTAAAATACTTTATATAACTGAGTTAGTGGATTCCGTTCATCTGAACGAACAGTAGCATAGGACCAGTTTGCATCCAAACCGCTATAATTATTTGTGTCATTTACTTTTTGTTATTTAACTTTTCACTCCATTTGGTCCAATCTAAAATTCAACAACTAGCCACAATTATTAGTGTCTAACTGTGAATTGATCCTTAAACTGCTCAACTAAGTTACAGTTTTCTTAAAATAAGCGACTAATTTTTTTTGTCAGTTGATATATAACTCGGCCCTACTCACTTTATCTGCCGCACGCATTTTCTATTCTTTGTTTTAAGACCAACAAATGAAAAGTTGTTGATAAAATTACATAATCTAATAGTGTAAAATATAATTATATAAATTTAAAAGTATGTAATAAAAATCAATAAATTATTAAAATTGGAAATATATAATTATTATAATTTATGAGTAAATGATTACTTTACCGTTTGCTATGTCCTATTGCAATGTTAGCATCATTTTCTTTTCTTTCTTTTTTTTTTTTTTCACTTTCAAGTATTTTGACCTCATTATTTTTCTAGGAAGATGCGGTGACAAAATCAATTTCAAATTTTTTGTATCAATAAAAGTTTGGAAAAGTTTAAATCTATCCCTTTTTTTTTTTACAAATCCAATATTTATCTCAACTTTTAATATACTCCCTCCGTCCCTATGTATTGGCCTCTTTCACTTTTGCACACAAACCAATGCATGTGGAAAAAATTAATAAAATATTGATGTTGTAAAAGTTGAGTGGATATAAAAAGATGGTAAATGACCAAAAAGGGTTTACTAATAAAACAACCAACTATAAAAACTGAAAGTTAGAGATTTAAAACTCCCACCAATGTTAGAGATTTAAAACTAACATTGCAGACCACTGCAGACCACAAACCAACATCGCAGACCACAAACCAACAGACACAGACCAGAAACCAACAATCACAGACCAGAAACCAACAATCACAGACAAGAAACCAACATCGCAGACCAATAACCAACATCGCAGACCACAATTAAGTAAAAGCCATCAAGTGATTAGAAATAACCGGATGTTGGGAAAGTATATTTCCCAAAATTGTCGAACCACCGCCTTGATCTCTTTGTTTTCAAGCCTCAATGCCTCTGCTTCAGCCGCCAGCCATTCCCACTCTTTCGTGTAAGGGCCGCTCAGAAAACAACGCTCAGTTGGCCTGCCAATCTCCGCCTCCAAGCCTCCGGCGGCATCGGATCCATCGGCACATGAATCAGAACGGATCGGTTCAGTAAAAGAGTGAAGAGAGCAAGGACGGAAACAGATCTCGGTCGAGGAAACATCACCTGCATCGGAGACTGGTGGCGGAGAACTGGCGGCCGTGGGGTTCGTCATCACGTGCAACGCTTCGTCTGCAATCGAAGAACCGGCCGGCGAGGGTTTCATCATGGCGGTCAGAGGGGTGGCGGCGGCTAGATTGGCCGGCCGATCCATCGAATGGTGCGGCGGATCCATCGAATGGTGCGGCGACCGCTAGATTGGCCGGCCGATTGGAGGTGAAGAGAAGACGGCGGATCGCACGAAGAGAGGCGATCGTGTTTAGGGTTCGCACGAAGAGAAGACGGCGGATCGCACGAAGAGAAGACGGCGGCCGCTAGATTGGTCGGCCGATTGGAGGTTTAGGGTAAACGGCGGATCGCACGAAGAGAGGCGATCGAGTTTAGGGTTCGTGCTTAGGGGAATGAATGAAGATAATGGAGTAGTTCGATTAATCAATCGAACGGGTGCGGCGGGGGTAGGGGGGTAAAAAGTTTTAGGGTTTGAAGGGTAGTTTAGGAAATTCAGTTTTTTTTTTTTTTAATATAATTAAAATCAATATAATAATATTATAAATTTGCCAAAAATAGAAAGTGGACCAATAGATCGGGATGGACGAAAACGGAAAGAGTGACCAATAGATTAGGACGGAGGGAGTAATAATTTTAAGCTAAAATTTCTAATGTTTTACCACCAATCAATATTCAAACACTGAAAAATTTATGCAGACATAATAATTTCACATTCTGACATTAGAATATTGACCAGCAGAAAAATATTCAAAATCAATGCCTACAATTGTTACATAATTTGGATAAAATTGGAATGTTTGAGATAATTTTTTACCTCATTATTTTTCGAGTAGGTAGATGAGGTGATAAAATCAATTTCAAACTTTTCTTTATGAGTAAAAAGTTGGAAAAATATTCAAAGTTATCTTAATTTTTCGATGAGTTCTCAGATATCTCCTGAATTTTTAAATGTAATAAGTTTAAGCCAAAGACTTTAGATATTTTCCCATCAACCAATTTTCGAACATTGTGTAGATATATATCAATTTAAATATAATAATTTCATATTCCTGTTGACAGGTGAAAAAATATATGAAGTCTTTAAGTCTCAATTATTATAAATGAAAATTTGGAATAGAATCATTAAAATTTTCAAATATTTTTAATCTCATTAGTTTTTTCGAGTAGGGATACAGGGTGAGAAAATCAATTACAAAGTTTTTTATCAATAAAAAGTTTAAAACATGAAATATCCATGGTGGTGACTGTTGTCTCTCAAAACGATTGTAAGTTGAAACCCTAAGGAAATCTAGAAGATTCCGGAAGAAACAGAAAATGGAAAAGGGAAGAAAATGAGAAAATGTGTACCTTTATGCACTGTTGGCTCAAAATCATGCAACCACCGCCTGCCCTACTACTACTCTATTACACACTCCTTTCTCCTAATTCAACCAATTTTTTCTTCCAATTTTTCAATAAATGCGGCAGCTACCCTTAAATCCTTACCACCTAAAACAACTACGGGTGTAAATTGTAATCAAATTAATGATTTTCAAGTTAGATCTTGAGTTTTTTTTAAAAAATTCAAGTTTATGAACTTAATTACATTTAAATAATTTTTTAACTTAAATTATATTAAAATAATTATTATTTTAGAAAGAAAATGTTTTATTAAAAAATAATATCATATTCACTCTCAAATTCAGTTCTTTCATGTAACTACAAAATATATTATAATCTTTAAATAAAATTTATAATCTTTATCATCTTCTTTGTGCATCAAAATAATCCAAGTTCATGTTGAAAGTTAATGTGTAAATTTTAAATTTTGTTCTGAGTCGTATCGATCATTCATACATCGAAATAAACAACAAAATAATTCAATCTCACTATGTTACATAAATAAAATATATGTTATGGCATTTATCCTAAAATAAGTTTATTATATTTTTTATCAAATATGTATTCTAATATTATTGTATTGCATAAAATAATATATATTCTCACCTCATTTTATCTTAAAATTTGTTCATTTTATCTTAAAAATGTGTTCATTATATCTCTAAAAGAATATACATCATATAGTGCATTCTAAGTAAGATTTCATGCATTTTAGGTACATTTTCATGCATTTTACAAAAAATAATGTGTTGTTACAAGATTTATGTATAGAATCACTAATTTTTATTTTCGTTAAGGTTTTCATCCTATAAATTTATGCAATAAGAATTTCGTTTGAAAAATAATTAAATTATCTTTAATTTGGTATATAATAATAAAAAACATTTAAATGAGTGAGTTATGATCATTTAGAATTTCTAGAATTTAATTAGAGGATATATAAAAAATACTCCCTCCGTCCCACCTCAATTGTCCCACTTTCCTTTTTCGTTTGTCCCGCCTCAATTGTCTCATTACTTAAAAAGACAACTTTTTCACACTCAACAATAAAATATTAATTCCACTCAACTTACTTTACACTCACACTCCTTGGTTATTGTACCCAAAGTCACCGGGACAATTCAGCCGGGACGGAGGGAGTATTAAATTTTACAAAATTATCATTAGAAATGAATAATGCACAATTTACTACAAAAATAAACACAAAAAATTTTAAATTTCGAGCGTTGATATGCAAAGATAGAGGACTAAGATTTATTCTCATTTTCCATACTAACATTTCTCATATGATCACCACTATATATACATATATATAGAGAGAGAATTATGATCAAGTACTAAAATTAAATTTGTGTTATATAGAAATAAGTATTAGCTAATTGAGATTAAAACATCAAAAGATTAAAAAATAAGCATAATTTTTGTTCATGCTTAATTGCTTTATATAAATCATGCTTAATATACTTAATTACTTTATATAAATTATGCTTAATAATTAAGCATGATTTATATAAAGCAATTAAGCATGAAATCTTGAAAAAACAAAAAAGTTAATCTCAACCAATAATTTTTTGAAATGAATGATATAAATTTATTCATATTTAACACAGATTAACTTAACTTTTAGTATGTGATACTAAAAATGCAACCCTGGAATAATCCCAACACAATTTGTTTACATATTTACAATGCAACCCTGAAATAATCACAACTCAATTTGCAGCATAACGAGACAGAGAACACAAAAAAAAATGTATATAGAATTTTCTGTGTGCGCAAAACAGCCGATATTAGAGCCTGATTACATCAAGGAATCACGATCACTAACCCAAACCGGGAAAATGGAGAAAAATTAAAATTAGTTCCATACGATATGATCAAACCAAACTTCATCTTTTACAAGTTGATAACTTCCGAATATTCTATTTTAGTAAAACTCAACAGGCTTGCTATTGCACAAGGACCTTAGCTCTTCCTCAACTTTATTTTTTTGCCCACCTTAAATATGTTTTGCCTCAGTCCATGGAGAGAGAGAGATCCACAAAAACTATGTTTCCAACTGTCTCAAGTCAGGAGAAAAACTTTGGTCGAAGTGAGTGTGTTGTGTTGTGTTGGTTGGGGCTTACACAAAAGATAACTTATTCCAATCAAATTCGTCCAGGTTCGGGAACACGACGGCAGCACCCACGCCCACCACCGCAAGAGTGATGAACGTGGCTTTCAAGCAACCGTGGCCGCTGGAGAGCCTTCCGGATAGCGTTTTGCAGTATCTGTCAGCATCCTTGAAGAAAGCTTGGTGAGAAACATCCCCTCCGCCATTTAATGCTTTCTCATTCTGTAAACCGGAATATATAAGCAAGATAGATGTTCATTGCAACTCAAAACAATGTTCAAAAGATAAATGAAGTGTGAACCTTTTGCCTGAAACTCTTCAGAGTATCCTTGAGTGCTTGAAGAGAAGACTGTTTTGAGGAAAAAACCTTCCAGTTATCAACAAGTTTCCGCAAGATAGCAGCACTAGCCTCTATGTTATCAACATAAATCTTATCCTGAAAATCGAATTCAGGATAAGTAACGGGCTTAACCCAAAGTTCAAGGGGAAAACATATCAAGCAGTGAGAGTTATTAAATCAGGGGAACATGTAATGGGCAGTGGAAACCCTGTAAGAACATTTTTCCAAGCAAAGAGATACCTAATGAATCATTGTTGTCATTCGTTTCTAGAGATTTTACATTGTATTATAATGAATGAAATCTTACCCACTGCTTGTAGCAATCCTGATTCTGGATCAAACACCATATGAAGATGTTAGTTGCTTCTTCAGATAGTGCAGGGATCCCTACACAGTAATATTTTGTCAGATCATCTTCAAAGATTCTCACTACCTTCCAAGAAAGTGTACCGAAAGTAGTTCTACCTTCTCCAGCTGCTTTCATGGTTAAAGTTTGTATCTGCAGCGACACTTGTTTCATAGCTTTGCTTCCAGGCGAACCAGCAAGAGCAACATCTTTCAAAAGTGGGTATATTGCCTCAAATCTTTCGGTAGCCTATTACAAATAAAATCATATAAAACTTGTCGAGAAGAAAAATATTACCCAACAAATAATTTCTTACGGCAAAGGTTCCTGGGTAACTCCTACCTTAACTCGGGCTGAAGGTGCAGGAAATGTTGCATGTAACAACAGGTCAAGTGCAACAGGTGGAATCAGGCGCTCGCCTTTTCTAACAGCATTGCTTACCAATACGCTACGAGCTTTAGGTGCAGCAAGAATTCTGGCATACAGCATGTGGATATTGTCACTTGAAGAATAAATCAGAGTAAAGCAACATAAGCCTCGAGAGTTGAGAGGGGATTTAAGATTCATACTTTTCTACTAACTGCAAAACCAAGTCCCTAGTCTGTGGATTAGATCCAGATTTGCCCCCAAGTATAGGCAAAATTTGATGTGCCCATAGATACAATCCTACAGCTAAATCCCCTTGGCACGCCTACACAAAAAGTTAGTTTCAGCTTGAAATTCGGAAACTACAGGAAATGAAACAAAGCATTTTTTAATTGGATATTTATGTAACAACGCACCTGAGCTATCATCCATACAATAACCTGCAGTTTATCATATCCTTGATATTTTGAGCTTTCACTCAAATTTGGCAACAGATTAATCAGCACATCAGGTTTCCGCCGTAACACCATTGCTAAAACCAAAAATATAGCAACCTGTGGAATCCACAAACTAGTACATGGTTAGCAATTGTTATAATAAGAAAAACCTGTTGAATTGAAAAATAATTTACATGTGCTAGATGAAGCAAAGTGAAATTGATGTGTACCAAAGCAGTTCGACAAAGATATCCATAAGAATGAAGTGAGATGACAGAAAAGGATACAAGTATCAGTTATTTATCATGAAAATCTAGTGCAAATAATCATCAATTAAAAAGAAGAGCACTTCCAAACTATCTTAATCTCTCACAAGGTGTAATCCAGAAAGATACAAACTGTGATCCAGAGCACATTCTTCCGTTTTATCAGGATCCATATACATTATAGACAAAAAAAAAAAAAAAGTCTCAATCAAATTCAAGGATCAGTCAAATATTAGAAGCACTTGATGTACATTAGTACGATCTGATTCCCACAATTGGATAAATGCTGCAAATTTCCAATGGAGTAATATATAACTGGTCAAAAAGAGATCAAAGTATCTGACTAGCTAATCTCAGATGCAAAATGGCAAGTCAAGAAATTAGGTGAATTGGAATAGGAGGCAGTACATAGAACTTCTCTCGATACGAGGGGTTAACCTCATAAACAGATGCACATAAAGTCATAAAGTCAGCAATTAACTGTGTATCAATGTCCTAAGAATTGGCAAATCATTTAATGAAAGAAGAAAATATGGGCAGGATACAAGGCCATTTATTATATACAACGAGCAACTTTGAAGCAGTTAATTCTTAAGTACTTAGATGGTTTAGTAATCAGATATCTATATATACCCGAGACTTTGAAGATACTGCCTGCACTTTCTTTGAACCTTTGGACCCAGATTGTTGAGTAACCAAGTCGGCCAGAATGCTATCCAATGACCAAACCACAAAAGACCCCAATGCCTCGTAGGAACGATGATTGATCCAATCAACAGATGTCTTGTAAACATCTTCAGATATATAAGAAACAGGTACCTGCTTATAGAGGGGAGCAATGAAATTAGTAGCTGCTATAGTCCACAAATCTTCAAAAAATCCAAACTGTAAAATTTTGAAAAAAAAAAAAAAACACAGCATTCTAGAGCATCATCGCTTTCCGAACAAACACAAAACAATATTCATGTTCATAAAGGACAAATAATTCTACAATGTAGTTCTCAATCAGATTTCCTTCTCATAGAAGAAATATCAGCAGTGATAACATAGTTCTTTAGCTGCACTCTTAATTCTATCTTTGAACTAAGGTAAATTCATTGTAAATACTTCCGTTAGAATAAGATTCTGAAAACCAGGAAGTGCAGAAGTATTCAAACTACCCTACTTAAAGAAGAAATAAAATTACAAAACCAGAACAAGCATGTATGCATGCCCCTGACACAGATACAAGTATATAACTACTTGTAAAATCGTTCAAGTTACAATGGAATTGAACCAGTCATGGTGGAATCTAAAAAATCCACGATTAACACATTAGAAAATCTAGACAGCCAAAGTCCAGGCTCGCCCTCGAATGAAAATAGATTGAGTAGACTGTCAGAAAATGCAAGTGCGAGATAGTAACACAAATAACATAGTGTGGTCTTACACAAATTAAAGCAAAAAAGTATGATAACAGAAAGAGAATCTCTATCAAGGCATTAGATTCAACACGAAGAAATCAAACCCTAAGCATCATGGTGACAAAACTGAAACTTAGGTTTAGCATAGAATTAAATAGCAGATCGCGAGTGTTAAAGACCCATTTCAATCAAACACAAAGAAAGTTTATAAAATATGTCCTAGTATAGTGTAAATTAAGATAAACAAGTAATGATTAAAAAAAAAGGACTCAATCAAGGCATCCAAATCAGAAAAGGAAAAGCATCCATGATCCGGAAATCAATACCTGTGCAAGATACCATCCAATATATATAAATAAAAAAAGGGGGCAACAAGTATATACCCAACTTAAAAATTTTGGGTTCGTTACTGTAAGCTCATAATGCATTTGCTCTCAAAATCCACAAGACATGTTATTTAATCGGACCAGAATACATAATCATCTGAACATGCAATGTAATTGAATATCTTTGCTCAAACCATCTAGACGCCACAAGACTCCAAATTTTAAGCATAACCGGTCTAGAAACAAATAACACTAACAAAAACCAGACCAACTCACATCGGAAATTTTCGCCACAGCAGACTCCCTGAACAGCTTCTGCCACGGGAACTGCGACGAACTCACGGCAGAAAATGCACGCCCAAAATAATCCGCAAACCTCATCAACTGAATATCCTGCTGCCCTTCATACGATTCCTATCACAAAAAGAAAATCACAACTTCTCAATACAATAAAACAAATCAAAACAGACTCAGATCCAATAAGAGCAAAATAAATACCGAAACACTCGATAGAAACGCAGTGAGATCATCGGCGTCGATCTTAGCGGCAGCCTCCGACACAGTGACTTTAGGCTTCTTAACCTTCTTCTGCTTCTCCTTCTTATTCACCTCCACCGCATTACTTTTAACATCAGCATCGCTACTGAGATCGTCATCGTCCTCATCCCGTCGGCGATTGTTCCTCGATCTCCCCTGATTCCCATCGTCGTCGTCGTCATAAACCGCGGCGGCGCGCTGGGCCTCCAATTTCCTGCGCCGCTCCTCCGCATGCTTCTCCAAGCCCTTGAAAACGCTGTTCTTCTCCGGCGCAACCGCGGATCCGTTAGGCAGCTTGGAGGAATCAACGGCGGGCTTCTTGTTCTGATTTTTCCGCTGCTTCTTGGCGGTGACCTTCTGCCAGCCGTGGTTGTTATCGTCGGAGTGGTTGACCGGCTCCACGGTAGAGAAAAATGATTTATCTTCTTCCATCGTTAGAGAGAGAGATCGGAGAGGGAAAATCAAGCGGAGAGAGGATCGGAGAATTGGGAGGGCACCGGTCTGTTGCGAGCGAGTAAATAATGGTTGTTGGGTTTAAGATGGAAATGGGCTCCGTAGTCGATCAAATTACGAGAATGCCATAGTTGAACATCAAAAACGTGGATCGTAGTCGTATCGCTCACCTACTTCACTCGCTTGCTTATTCAATCACAATTCCTTCTTACTTTCATCAGTTTTCTTTTCCCATCTATTTCTTTTGTAAATCATGGAGATCTAGTTGAAATTATTGCCGCACATATTTTTATTTTTGGGAAATAGAAAAAATATCGAATTCTTATTTTAGATTTTTTTGTGATCGACACGAAATTGACCGATGTTCGAATTCAAATTCCATAATTATCAACTTCATTGGCTCGTGGTCTTATCGAGTTCGAGCCCAAATCGAATTAAATTCATGAAACTTATTGAGTTTCATATGATTTAAATGGTTATTCCTAAATTTTATTATTCAATTATAAATAATTTAAGTTTTTTATTGAATTAAAAAATCTAAAACTTGATCGAGTCAAGCTTAAGCTTAAAAATTTGAGTTTGATCGAGCTCGAGCTGGATCATGTTCGACTCGATTCAACTCATAATCATCCATATTTATGTGTATCAAAATACCTATTGTTCATTGATAACTCAGTCCATGAAACGAAGTCAATAACAAAGAAGGAGGGAAAATTATTTTTCAATAGAAATCTATTTATTTAAATTACACATTCAGATATTCCCGGAGAAATTCAAATACATAACTTCTTGATTCAGGCTAAATATTTTTATTAACTACTACACCTTATACAAAGGACAGGGGAATAGCTTTTAATTAAGGGAGGGGTGCGAGTGAGGGAGGTAGTATTGAGTATTTGAATGGATAGCGAAATAGGGATGAGGAAAAAATGTGTTAAAGAGGGACCTTAGTTTAAATTAGATATGGAATCAAAGTTGGACCATAACATGAGAAGTTTTTGAATTACATTTAGGGTAAGGGGCTTAACTCATAGGTTCAAGATTTTATCTTTTGGTCAAAAAACTCAAATGTGGCAATAGAACACATCTTAAATGAGTATGGGTTTTAACTAATTTGGTGATAGAAATTATTGCAATATTATTGATCTAATAATTCATAGGTTATAATTTTATATCCTAAATTCATGATATGATGATCGATAATTAGCAAAATTTTACTTAGACGGTTTGCCTCGGATGTAGTCATGTGCACGTCATGGTTGATTTCCATCCTCGCCAATACTCTAAATTGGATTAAATTTTATGTTCTACAATGGTGTTTTATTATTTCGATTATTACTTTAATTTATATTTTTTTAAAACAAAAATTAAGTATAATACAATATTCTTTATTTGATTTTTAAAAATAAAAATATTTTTTTATAAAAACACAAATTATGTTGTGAATTAATTAATTTTAATAATCAAATTTTTAGTTAAAAATTGAAAAATAACTATTAAAGATATTATATACCCAATTAGGGTGGGGTAAACCCTACAATTGAATTTATAAAATTAATCCAAACTATATAAATTAAATTATAAAAAATTATAAAATAAAAATTAAGAATTTTAATAGTGAAACATTAAAAGTGGAAGAGATGGTCTCAAATTACTCTAAATGCATAATTGGAGAAATTCCAAAAATCCTTTTAAAATCTTGTTACTCTTTTTTTTTATGTTATTCTTAATGCACAATATTTTATAATTATATCTTATAAGTCATACCCAGTGTTGTAAATTACGGTCTAGACGGCCGTCTATACGCTAGGCGGCCGCCGGACGTCCCGAATATGCCTTGTACGCCCCTGTTATACGTTCCAGAAATTGTGCGGCGTCTGTACGGCGCCTAGACGGGCTGTTCGGGCTCTCTGTACGGGGTTGTGCAGTTTCTGTACGGATTGTGCGGGAAAAAATGGGGTTGTGCTGTTTCTGTACGGATTGTGCGGAAAAAACATAAATTATTAAATTAAAGTTGGGGATTTTCACTTTTCAATTCCTAATTTTCTTTCCCTCTCCTTCCACACACTGCTACCTTGCGCCGCCCTTCCACCGTCGCTCAATGTGAGCTTTTGTTTATTTAACTTGCCACGATAAATCTATCTTGGTCCTCCTCGTATAAGTTGTCCTATGTTTGTAATTTGTTTACCAAACTCTAATTTTGAGGAAAATGCATTGTTTTGATTACCTGTTATAGGTGGTATGGGTTCCCGGCTGTAATTGTGGTGTGGCCTTAGGTTTTGGGCCTTAGTTGCCCTGGCCCGGTTCGTTATTCCGAGCCCATCTCCTGGTTGGGTTTTTGGATTGGGTTTGTGGTTTGGGTTACGGCTCGGGTCCTCAAGGCCTGATACCCAACACCGGCGCCTTTGAAATTGGCTTAGCCGGGGTGAGATTTTGTTCACATATAATCTATCATTTATTTTTTATTCTTCTCTAGCCTGCTTTGCTCTCTCAATGTTTGACTAATATCTTGAAATATTATGTATTTGCTTATTTGAGAAGATTTGAACTACGAGACTTTGATGATTTGTAATTAATTTTGATGTTATTTTGTTATCTTTGAGATATTTGAACTTTAATATAGATTTATTGTAATAATATTTTATTATGTTATTTTTATATTTAAGATATAAACATATATAAAAAAATAAGTTAACCGCAGGCCCCGTGTAGACCGTCTAGGCGCTAGGCCCTACCGACCGTCCGACCCAAGACTATTAAATTACGTATGCATGAAATTAAACCTCACATTAATTTTATTATTTCTAAGCATAGAATTATTATTTAAAGGTTATTCTAAACATATATTCCTTTCACAAAAATAAAATATGAAATTCCAATTTTATTTTTATAGTTCAAATTCGAAATCTTAATTTAAAAATTTTGATATTCATACATGTAACCCCGTAAAACAAAAATAAGAAATTTAGCTCCAAAAGAAAAATAAACATGAATAAAATCAAAACTCTCCATAAACCATATTAAGATGTTAAGCCTCTAAATTGAGGTTGATAGTTCCCCTTCGGATGCAGTGATAAAAGTTGTTGTACCATGGAGAATTCATCTTAAATATTAACCATGGCCCTTCGGATCGACTCACTTTTCGCAGCTCCTTGCTAAGTCACTCATATTAAGAAGTGTATCGCCTTTACACAAAGAAAAAGAAGCAAGAGAAAGAAAGAGAATTGATGTCTAATATCAATATAGGAAGGCAAAACTAAAGGTACCACAGGCAGAATAGGAAGGCAAAACAAAGATATATGCAAAAGCCCTCTTCATAGAATACCAAAAAGGAGAAGTACTGCTATTTGATGCTTTGTAAGGGACATGATACTAAGGCTTAAACAACGTGCATCCATGTAATAATAAACAAGAATTTGTTGGCAGAAGTCTACTGTAAAAACAATGTAGATAAGGTTAAGATTTTGCACTTACAATTTCAAGGAGGAAATCAATTTCATGATTTCCAGTAGTCCAAATCCATAGTTGATAAACCACGCTTCTTAATTTCCACGTATCTTCACCACATATAGGGGTGATGTTAGATTGTGTTTTTTGCTTAATAGGCATGGGTGTAGGGATTTTCATTGACGTGAACTGAATCACAAAATCCAAATAAGTCAGAACATTCATGGATGTTGAAAACAATTATCATTCGATAAAAGCCCTATGCATGCTTCTATGAATTTAATGTGATGGTTTTAGGGTTACCTTTTGATCTGTAGAGTTTGAATCTAAACCGCGTTGAATACAAATCCAATTCCTTCACGCGAACAATTTGAATCTGCGGAAAGAAAATTAAATATTTTGCAATTTAATTCTAGAACCGAATTGAAATAAAGAACAAATCATGTGTTATCTAGATAAGGTCTTCAGATTTGTATCTCTTTGCTTTTCCAATCCTGCTACTGTTGAAAATTCCACGGGATTGTACTGCACAGGAAAGAGACGAAATTCTCCTCCATCTGATACAGTTGGCGCCACCCCCTTCTCTCACTCTCTAGGGGTTGAGTTGTAGTGACTTAACTTATAAAATTTGAGAGGAGAATTGACTATTTATAATACTAGAGTTGAAACCTTAATGGGCTCCCTTAAGAAATCTATTGGGGTAGATTTGGGACCTAATGCAAATAATAAAGTGAGTCTATGAATTAACTAATTCTCATGTCCACAACTCACGATATGATTAATTAATTAATATTAATTCATTCCACCAGAGAATTAATACTGGCCTACCACTTCATTACCATGTTATGAGAACGGGTTGCATCGACTCGGTGAATCCCCATATCTAAGGTTACTGGACATTAATTAATTAATTAGAGCTTCTAACAAGCTTCACATAATTAATTAATATCTTATTATCATGAGTAGTACCACTCAAACCTTATCATATGTGCTTGAACTTAATCAACCTGCAGGACTTCAGCACGACGAACCTTATTGAGCTCCTCAGGGAATGCCACCATCCTAATACTCGGATATGGTAATCTAACTCCAATCATTAGAACGTTCTACACAAACTACTGTCACCCAAGATACGGTTATCCAAGCACATTAATCAAGCTCTCCACCATGGCAAGTCAAAGTGACTTACACCCTGTGTATACTTTTAAACCTTCGCATGATTCAAACTCAACTAAGTAACGAGATCTTGTTTCTTCTTAAGTCAGACTGAAAAACACCTCATTGTAGTCCTATCAATACACATATCGCTAAGTCAAACGATCCATACAATCTTCTACGATCTCCTACACCCCGTATGATCTCCCTATCGACGACATAAGAGAATTCCATTGTTCTCGCAACTATGTTTGTTTAACATATATAAGATAAGTCAAATGTACACACATTGTAATAAATGCTTTCAGTATACAAAACCCAACAATCTCCCACTTATACTCAAAGCATTACATCCGCCATCTAGAGTATATGGTGTGTCTGTCTAGCCTAGCTATTAAATCAACCACTATCAGTGGTAGGCATCCACCTCAGTCCTAGCCCACGAATATGTCTTTCGTAAGCTTTATGTGGTAAGCACTTAGTGAATGGATCGGCTAGGTTGTCTCTTGTGTCAATCTTCTCAATCTGCACATCGCCCCTCAATACAATTTTTCGTATGATGAGGTACTTTCTCTCTATGTGTTTACTCGCCTTGTGAGTTCGTGGTTCTTTTGAGTTTGCTACTGCACCAACATTATCACAGAAGATTGTGATGTCTTTGGCAAACTAGGAATTATGTCCAACTCTAACAGGTAGTTCTGAAGTCATGCCACTTCTTTCAAAGCTTTGGAAGCAACGACATATTCTGCATCTATGGTGGAATTCGCAACGCATTTCTGCTTTGTGCTCCTCAATGATACAGCTCCACCACCCAAGGTGAACACATAGCCCGAGGTCGATTTCTTCTGTAGGATTCAAGTCAATAATAGACAACGTGAGTTGTCACTTTAAATTACTTTGCCAAGGATCGTTCTAAGGATATCGAAAACAAATTTTCATTAAATAAACCAGGCGAACCAAAGCATGCTCCTACAAAATTCATTGCAGAAGATGGATTTAGGAATACCTCAACTCCTGCGGATTGAATAACAACAGTTGACCGAGTTGATTGGTGTTCTTACAGATCTAATCTTCTGATTTGTTCCATTGCTCCTCGAAAATCTGGTGAGGATACGCTACCGAGTTAAATCAGAAGATCGGAGAAATCGGTCAGTTTCTCCCACTGATAGCCAGCGCCCCTTTCTCTCTCTCTTCCCTCAATATTATGTGTTGAATATTAAATTCACATTATGATCTAATAGAGTGAAAAGGGTATATATAGTATTAGGGATTTGAAAACCCTAATACTAATGGGCTTTGAGCAGTTTGTGGGCCAGATCAAGGATCAAATGCAAATAATAAAGTGGGCCCTCCTTGTTAATTAATTCTTCCTTTTACAACCCAGAATATTTAATAAAACATTATCTTACCTTCACCACGAAAACAATGCTGACTCACCCCTTTATTACCACGTGATTAGGAATGAGTTGTATTAAACTAACATAATCCACATATTTTAGGTTTTAGAAATTCATTAATTAATTTTGCATATGACTATTAACCACAATTACTTAATATCTTATTTCCTGAGTAGAACGTTTTCAGTGATCGAGCGTGCGGGGCCCTTGCCATGAAGTCGCCTCACCTGTCTCGGCACAATTCAACCTGCACGACTTAGCAGAAAGAACCCCGTGAGCTCGTCAAGGAATGTCACCATCCTGAAGCGGATATGCTTACCTACACGTTCAGCCTAAGCAGACTACACACAAATTGCCAACACCCAAAATGCAGATGTAAGAATACATTTAAGACTCTTCATCATAGAAAATCAATATGTGGTCAATTTGTATGTGCCCCTTAGCCTTTTATTAGGTTTAAGATCATAGGAACTATGTTAGGGATTTGGCTCATTCATATGTCATTGAGAATTGTTGGATCTCACTTTTTATCGATAAGAAAAGACTACTCAAATATGAAGATTCTTCTGAAGGGATAAAATTATTCACTGTTATTTCTATTCTCAGTGGTAAGAGAAATGAACCAAAAATCAAGAAGAAGAAGAACCTATTTACAATCTTTCTTTCTCATATTTATAAGGTTCTTCAGTACACTTTATGATGATCCCTTTAATTGTGCCTTATTGCTATCAATCAGATCAATCTCTGCCTGAGATTGATCCCTTAATCTCCTCCTTTACTTCAGTGATTCATTCATTGTGTAGATTCTTCTAGCATTCTTTCCCTTTTAATTCCTCACGTGTGGCTCCGCAAATGATGGCTTGAGGTCTGGTATCCTGAGCGATTCGATCATACTGCTCGAGACCGTGAAGTGATACGATCGCATCGCTTGAGGCATGGGAGTGGTTCGACTGTCCTGATTGATGACTCGTTGATAATCCAATCGAGTCTTCATTCGTCATGTCTTCTCAGCAACCCCATCGTCCATTAATCAGTAATCGTTCTTTTTTCATAAAAAAGAGAAATAGCAGATTACATTTAGGGCCCAACAAGAATGATGTAGGATTCGAATCTACGGCCAACAACGTGAGTTGTTACTTAATTCGTAGGACCGTTCTTAGGGTATCAAAATAAATACAATTAAATAAACCATGCGAATCCTATTCATGCTCCTACAAACTTAATTGTATAGGATGGATTAAGGGAAATACCTTTCTTTAATCGTTTGATCTACAGATCTAGATCGGAGAATGAACGATGAAGTTAGATCTGAAGCGGAATGGAACTCCTTCTTCGATTGTGTTCCTACATATCTGATCTTCTGATCTGTTCCCTTGCTCCTTGGAAATCTGGTGAAGATTATCCATCAAGTTGAATCAGAAAGCCGGAGGTTTCGATCAGAGTAAATCCCTCCTTCTGATCGCCCAATCTCTCTCTCTCTAAAGTATACTGTGGTGGCTACAACCTGATCTGAGAGGGAGAGACTATTTATAGTGTTAGGGTTTTGAGAAACCCTAACCCTAATTGGGCTTGAGCAGTGTGTGGGCCAGACCAGGGATCAAATGCAAATAATAAAGTGGGCCCTCTTTATTAATTAATTCTTCCTTGTTCAACCCAGAACATAATTAATTAATAAAACATTGTTTTAACCTTCACCACGGTAACAATGTTGACTCGCCCCTTTATTACCACGTTATTAGGAACGGGTTGCATTAAACTAACATGATCCACATATTTAAGGTTTTAGACATTCATTAATTAATTTGGTTTATGACAATTAACCACAATTAATTAATATCTTATTTCCTGACTAGTACCACTCACTCCTTTTCTCTTATGCTTGAACAAATCATTCAGCCTGCAGGACTTAGCATAAAGAACCTTGTGAGCTCATCAGGGAATGTCACCATCCTGAAACGGATATGCTTACCTATACATCCAGCCTAAGCAGACCCCACACAAATTGCCAACACCCAAAGTGCAGGTATAAGAGTACATGTAAGACTCGCCGCCATAGCATATCAAAGTGTGGTCAATCCGTGTGTGCCCCTTATCCTTCAGTAAGGTTTAAGATCATAGGAAGTATGTTAGGGATCTGGCTCATTCATATGTCAATGAGAATGGCACATCCCACTGTTGATCCCATCAATACATAAATATGTACCGACACATCAAGTAGCTAGGATAAGCCCACTTATAAACCGATGTGCCGCAGCTTAGACCGACAGCCTATCCAGGGACCGTCTCAGCTGTGATACTGTTTATATCTCGCTAGGTCAAACGAACCATATGATCCTTTGTGATCTCCTACACACCATATGGTCATCCCTATCTACGAGATAAAAGGATATTATAGTTCGTTATATGTTCACATTTATCAGATAGCGAGAATTGTTGATGTAACACATAAATGATGGCCAGTATACAAACACTTAATCATTTATGCTTTCTGTATACAATCCCAACAATCTCCCACTTATACTCAAAGCATAATACCATTACTTTTACAGAGTATTAAGTGTGTCTATTCAATCTAGTTATTACAAAATGGGACATAAGATGTCCAGCCTCAGATCTTCAGTCCAAGAGCACGAACGTGTTCCTCGTAGATCTTCTGAGGCAAGCCCTTTGTAAATGGATCAGCTAGATTCTCTTTCGTATCTATCTTTTGTATTTGCACATCGCCTCTTGCTACGATTTCTCGTATGATGTGGTACTTTCTTTCTATGTGTTTTGAAGCCTTGTGAGACCTGGGTTCCTTCGAGTTTGCCACTGCACCAGCATTGTCACAATATATTGTGATTGCTTTAGGCAAGCTCGGAACAATATCCAACTCTAGGAGGAAGTTCCGGAACCATACGGCTTCCTTTGAAGCTTCTGAAGCTGCTACATATTCAGCTTCTATGGTAGAGTCTGCGATACATTTCTGTTTCGCACTCCTCCAAGATATAGCTCCTCCTCCCAAGGTAAACACATATCCAGAGGTCGATCTCTTCTCATCTTGGTCCGCCTGGAAATCCGAATCCGTGTACCCAACAGGACACAAGTTCTCACACTGATATACAAGACATAAGTCTCGTGTTCTTCTCAGATACTTGAGAATGTGTTTGACCGCATTCCAATGCGCCTGACCGGGATTGGATTGATATCTTGCCGCCATGCCAACAGCATAGCAGATATCTGGCCTCGTACAAAGCATAACATACATGAGACTTCCCACTGCAGAAGCATATGGTACTAAAGCCATCTCATTCTTCTCTTTCTCTGTCACAGGACACTGTGACTTTGAAAGACATATTCCATGACAGTAAGGCAGCAAGCCTTTCTTGGAATTTCGCATGCTAAAACGAACCAACACAGTATCAATGTAAGCACCCTGAGATAAGCTCAACATCCTTTTCCTACGATTACGTAGGACTTTGATCCCAAGGATGTAACCAGCATTTCCCAGATCTTTCATTTGAAACTGCTCGGATAACCAACCTTTTATGCCTGACAACACTTCCACATCGTTTCCGAATAGGAGAATGTCATCTACATAAAGTGCAAGAAAGATCACGCTTCCACTGACACATAAACGGTACACACAACTCTCGTTTTCGCACTGTGAAAATCCATAGGATTTGATCACATCATCAAAACGTTTGTTCCATGACCTTGAAGCTTGTTTAAGTCCATACAGTGACTTCTTAAGCTTCCAGACAAGATGCTCTTGATCATTCTGCACATACCCTTCTGGCTGTTTGATAAGTTAGGATTTTCACCAACTTATCTTATTGTTCTTTGACTGATTGTGTAGTGTTTAGATCATTTTTGTATCATTTTCGTGCATGAATTGGATTTTGTACTTGGAATGTCGTGTTTGATGAATCATGCAGGTTTTTAGTCGAAAAACAGAGAAGGATTAGAGTTTCAGTTTCAGCACCCCGTCGATCGATGGAAAGGCTCGTCGATCGACGAGGCAAAGCACGCCAAACGCTCGACGAAGGGACACGGGAGATCGACGGAAGTCAAGGCCTCGTCGATCGACGCCAATGCTCGTCAATCGACGAGGATGTTCAGAGTCCAGCGATCGATGCCACACAGCCTTGGTCGACGCGCATACGGGAATCCTAGTTTGGATCTGATTTGGAGATTAACGCATATCTAACCCTAGATACTGCTAGATACATCTTCCACCTCTATAAATATTCATGTAAATTCGTTTTTTAAAAGAAGTAGCCATTGAGAGACCAGAATTAGAGAGAGAAAAGAGTTAGTGCAATTACAAGAATTTATTGAAGAGTTTTTAGAGTTTTATGTTTGAAGACAAGTTTTTACGAGGAGATTTCTGGATTCCAGTTTTTATGCAGTTCAGGTTGTATTTTTCTTTGATGAATATTACCATGAATATGTGTAACTAAATCCCTTCTCAGATTCTAGGGTTTCGAACTATCAATGTATGCTTGTTATGATTAATTGAAATTATTTTCCCTTTCCCTTCGTAGTTTGTGAAATCTGTGCTTATTCATAATTCTGATTTGCTGATCACATCTTAGGATTATCTAGTTGATTACTTGAGACGTAACTGTGATAGTTTTCAATCGAAAGAGATTTTCACAATATAATTTGATTTCTTGTCGTAACTGAAGGAGATTAATTGTAGGAATAAATCTGTAGATCTTTGGAGTTAGTTAATTTATCTTGAGACCGAGCAGAGATAGGTAATTAATTAATCTACTTTACGAATTGTCCAACAAAGAAGTTCGTAATATTTTTCTGATGTTTCACTACGAAGAGGAATTTAAATTGGGAATTAATCAATTTATTCATACTTGTCATACTTGATAGGTAGATATCCCTGGAATCTGTACTTCTCTTATTTGACTTCAAAAGCTTTTAAATTTCCTGTTTAAATTTCATTAGCAACTATTGTGATTTTCAAAACAACAACAAAACCTTTTATTTGATTTTCCTAATCAATATTTTCAAGAACATCTGGCTTAGTACTTAAAGGTTATTCATTACTTCTTTCCCAGTGGGATCGATAATTTTATTTGCCGCTATATTATTAGCTTTGCTAAGTCGTGGGTTAAAAATATACGCGATCAAATTTTGGCGCCGTTGCCGGGGAAAGAATAGAATTAATCTTACTATTAAGTCTGTGATTGAGATATTGCTTTAGGCTGTAATTTTCGTACTTTCAGAAATGTTCTCGTAATTTTCGTATTTTCCGTCGACCGACGCTTGTTTTTGTCGATCGACGAAGCCGTTTTTTTCTGTCGATCGACGCTAGTTTCCGTCGATCGACGCTTTCCTCGTTTCAGAGGCTCAATTTTCTTAATTCGGTTCGTTTATTTTCAGTCTTACTTCACTACCTCATTTGCTGTACAGGTAGTGCATGAGTACAAGAGCCCGAGGAAAGGACCTGCTTTATTACTACCCGGACATTGAAGCTACTTGCAGAAAGATCCGAAGGAATAAGCGTGCTCAGGAAAGCTCAAGTAATCAAACAATGGAAGATAACGTACCACTACCTCCACCAGTGCTAACTGCACAGGAGCAGGCTGTGCTTCTCCAAGAAGTTCAAGCTATGAGGGCGCAAATCCAACAGTACAATCTGGAAAGAGAACTCGAAAGGAACAATCCGAATGGAAGAGATCTTCGCCATAACCCATTGTTCGAAGATAAGCCCGACGAAGAAGAGGAAGACAATCCAGATCCTGTAGAGGAGTCGGACGATGAGGAAGAAGAGGAAGCCATGCAGAACCGGTATAAACCTCGGTTCAAGGAGACTGACTTCAAGATTGGCATCAATGCCAACAATTTTGAACTGAAGACCTGATTGGTGCAGATGGTGCAACAAAATCAATTCGGAGGAAGACCTACTGAGGACACCTATGCGCACTTGGACAAGTTTATTATGCTCTGCAATACTGTAAAAATTGGAGGAGTCAGCAAGAGTGCCATCCGAATGCGTCTGTTCGCATTCTCTCTGAGGGATAAGGCACAATCATGGTTCACCGCACTGGACAAAGGAAGCATAGGCACGTGGACTGAACTGAGGAACGAGTTTCTAGGGAACTTTTTCCCTCCAAATGTTATCAGGCAAAAATGGAAAGAAATCATCAGGTTCGCTCAAAGGCCTGACGAGAGCTTTAGTGAGGCGTGGGAAAGATTCAAAGAACTGTTGAGAGCCTGTCCCGGACATGGTTTTCCGCCAGGAGAACAAGCTGAAGCATTCTATGAAGGGCTCAATGATAAGACAGCCAAATTGGTGGACACCACTCTAGGAGACACAGTCATGACGAAAAGTGGAAAGAAAGCCATGGAGTTCTTCCAAAAGATGGCCAACAACACTCAAAGGTGGTCCTCAAGCCGAACTCGGCCTGTGAAAGCTGTCGAGAAAGTAGTAGAAAAAGCGGTGGAAAAAGTTGCCGAGCAACCCGACTTGGCAGCCGAGCTGAAAAAGCTCAGGGAAGAGTTTGCTAATCTGAAGCAAGAGAAAACTGTTGCTGCAGTTGAAGCAGTGCAGGGTCCAACCGAGGACGACAACGCCGAGGTGAATTTCATTCAAAGGGGCGGTTATCAAAACAACTACCGAGGAGGATATCAGCAACGCAATCAGCAGAATAACCAGCCCTACACCTTCAATCACGCAAGGAATCAACCTGGATTCTCTTATGCAAACCCTCAAGCTGCAGAGCAACCACCACCAGGATTCGCCGTACAAGACGGAGTGATAGTGGAGAAGAAGAAGCCAAATCTCGAGGAGATTTTTGCTAAATTCATGGAAGGCTCCACCGACACTGTAGCCAAGCTAAAGCAGGAAATTTTGGGGGTGAACACAAAGGTCGATCAGGTACAAAAGCATGTGCAGATCATTGAAAATCAAGTCAGCCAGATCGCCGATGCACTTGGAACCAAACACAAGCCGGGACAACTTCCGAGCAACACTCAGGTCAACCCCAAGAATCAGAATCAGAGGAATCAAGTGAACGCTATCACTCTGAGAGGGGGCAAAACCTACGAAGGGCCCAAGCAAGCAGGGACAAACAACCGAGATGAAGGAGAAGCCGAGAAAGAAGGAGAAGTCACCACAGGAGAAGCTCCGTCGACCGACGAAGCACCTCCGTCGATTGACGAAGCACCAAAGCATCCATCGATCGAGGCTAATGCTCATCGATCGACGGCCGCCCCTACTCTGCCAATGTACAAGCCGCCTCTGCCCTTTCCGCAGTGGCTTGCCAAAGCCAAGATGAACGAAAGATATGCACGATTTCTGGAGACAATGAAGAAGGTGCATATCAACATCCCATTGGTAGAAGCTCTTCAAGAAATGCCCGGGTACATCAAGTTTCTGAAAGACATGGTCTCTCAGAAAAGACCGTTCTTGGAGCACGAGACGGTCAACCTGTTAGAAGAGTGCAGCGCCATCATCCAAAAGAAGATGCCGATCAAAAGGGAAGACCCGGGTTCCTTCACAATTTCTTGTGTCATCGGAGGTGAGACCTTCGGAAAGGTTCTCTGTGATCCGGGGGCATCAATCAACTTGATGCCACTTTCAATCTTCAAACGGTTAAAGATCGGAAGCATCAAGCCTACGACAATCTCACTGCAGATGGCCGATCGATCAGTCACCTATCCGAAGGGCATCGTTGAAGATGTGTTGGTAAAGGTAAAGGACTTCATAATTCCTGCTGACTTTGTGGTGCTCGACATGGAGGAGGATCAAAACATTCCTCTGATCCTCGGAAGACCATTCCTGAAGACCGGAGGGGCATTGATCGACATCCGCGACGGCAAACTAACGTTCCGAGTGAACAATGAGTCCGTCACATTCTCGATCTACAAGGATGCAGAAGCACAACGATGGAAGTTATGCAGAAGAATGCCACATGATCAACTGCTTCAGCCCGGTAATGTCTTCCCCCTTCACTTGTCTCAAAAATGAGCCGGATCTACTGGAAAACTGCTTGCAACACTCCCTTTCCTCGTCCACAAATCTGGACGAAGCAACTGAGGGGATCCTGAATCTGGTCATGGAGCTGGATGTGTTCGAGGAGATTATTCGTGAGAAAGAACTTAAAAGAGAACCGCTGCCCAGCCACTACAGCCAACCCTCGTCGATCAACTACACTGCCTCGTCGATCGACGCTGCAGCAACATCCTCGTCGATCGACGAAGCTGCTCCATCGATCGACGGCAACCCGGAGAAGCTGATTTCCAACTCAGAGCCGCCACTTCTGGAGCTCAAGACACTCCCGACACACCTCAGGTACGCATTCCTTGGGTTAGATAGCACTTACCCTGTTATCGTTTCTGCTTATCTTTCACAGGGAGAGCTAGACAAACTGCTGCGAGTTCTAAGGACATACAAGACCGCCATTGGATGGACCTTGGGAGACATCAAAGGGATCAACCCTTCGCTGTGCATGCACAAGATCATCCTTAAAGAGGATGCCAAACCAAAGAGACAAGCACAACGACGTCTGAATCCTATCATGCAAGAGGCTGTAAAGAAGGAAGTTCTCAAACTCCTTGACCATGGCATGATCTACCCAATTTTTGACAGCAAGTGGGTAAGCCCTACACAAGTAGTAGCCAAGAAAGGAGGGATGCAAATTGTAAAGAATGATGATGGGGAAGAAGTAGAGCAAAGACCAATCACGGGATGGCGAGTCTGCATTGACTACCGGGCTTTGAATGCCGCCACGTGCAAGGATCATTTTCCTCTTCCATTCATTGATCAAATGCTAGATAGATTGTCTGGTTATCCTTTTTACTGCTTTCTTGATGGTTACTCAGGGTACAATCAGATAGCTGTGGCTCCTGAAGATCAACACAAGACGGCATTCACCTGTCCATATGGAGTGTTCGCCTACCGACGGATGCCCTTTGGACTATGCAATGCACCGGCCACCTTCCAGAGATGCATGACGGCTATCTTCCACGACTTGATCGAGGACATCATGGAGGTATTTATGGATGATTTCTCGGTTTTTTGTAGCTCATTCGATGTCTGTTTGCAGAATTTGGCTACGGTACTTGAGAGATGCACCGAGACAAACCTGTGCCTCAACTGGGAGAAATGCCATTTCATGGTTCGGGAAGGAATCGTGTTGGGACATCGAGTATCAGCCGAGGGATTGGAAGTGGATCAAGCCAAGGTGATAGCCATTGAAAAGATGCCACCACCAACAAATGTCAAAGCCGTCCGAAGTTTCCTAGGTCATGCAGGATTCTACAGGAGGTTCATCAAAGACTTCTCGAAGGTATCCCGGCCCTTGTGCAACCTGTTGGAGAAGGATGTGTCCTTTGTTTTTGATGAAGAATGTCTGAAGGCATTTGAGAAGTTGAAAGAAGCACTGGTAACTGCACCAGTCCTCACCGCACCAGATTGGGAAGAGCCTTTCACATTGATGTGCGACGCCAGCGACTACGCTGTTGGAGCAGTTTTGGGCCAACTGAAAGGAAGACTCTTCCATGTGATTCAATACGCCAGCAAGAGCATGAATCCGGCCCAATGCAATTATACCACAACGGAAAAAGAGATGCTCGTGGTCGTGTATGCATTCGACAAATTCCGGTCTTATCTGATAGGCTCAAAAACAATTGTCTACACCGACCATGCAGCAATCAGGTACCTGTTTGCAAAACAAGATGCCAAGCCCAGACTAATCCGATGGAAACTGCTGTTGCAAGAATTCGACTTGGAGATCAAGGACAGAAAAGGAAGTGAGAACGTCATCGCCGACCACTTGTCAAGGCTCGACCCACCTGCCAAAGGAGATGACCAGCACTTGACAATCCGAGAAACATTCCCGGATGAACAAGTCTATGCCTTGAGGGACATGAAAGAGATGTATGAATCCAAAACCCCGTGGTACGCAGACTTTGCCAATTATCTGGTCGGCGGCATACTTCCTCCGGACTCCTCTCCATATGCAAAGAAGAAGTTTCTGCACGACGTCAGATTCTACTATTGGGAGGATCCATACCTTTGGCGCAGGTGTGCTGATGGCGTCATTCGCCTCTGTGTGCCCCAGTCCGAGTGGCACAAAATCTTCGAAGCTTGCCACTCATCTCCTACCGGTGGCCACCATTCAGCCAACCGGACTGCCTTCAAAATTCTTGCAAGCGGGTTCTATTGGCCTTCCATCTACGAAGTCTGTCGCGGATGGATAACGGGTTGTGATCGCTGCCAGAGGACCGGAAATATCTCGCGGAGGGATGAGATGCCACAGACTCCGGTGATTGAAGTTGAAATATTTGATGTCTGGGGGATCGACTTCATGGGACCCTTCCCGCCATCGCAAGGATTCACATACATTCTATTGGCGGTGGACTACGTGTCACGTTGGGTCGAAGCCATTCCGACAGCCACCAACGATCACAAAGTCAGTTCCTGCAAAAGCTCATCACAAGATTCGGAACACCAAGAGCCCTGAGAAATCAAGCAGATTCTGGAAAAGACGGTAAAGCAAAGAAAGGATTGGGCGGCAGTCCTCGATGATGCACTTTGGGCATACCGCACCGCCTACAAAACACCGATTGGGACTTCTCCATATCAGCTGATTTTCGGGAAATCATGCCACCTTCCCGTTGAGATGGAACACAAGGCTTGGAGGGTAGTAAAATAATTAAATCTGGATTGGAGGACAGCTGCCGAAGAATGCGCTATGGCACTGAATGAATTAGAAGATTTTTGGGACGAAGCCTATGAGAACAACGTCATTTATAAGAATCGAGCGAAGAGATTCCACGACAAGAAGATCCGCTCGCACGTCTTCCATTCAGGTGACAAGGTTCTCCTTTTCAAATCCCGTCTTCGATTCATGCCCGGAAAGCTGCAGTCAAAGTGGGCCGGACCATACACCGTGATCTGCCAATTCATGAACGGTGTAGTTGAATTAGCTGGCCAAGATGGAAAGAATTTCAAAGTGAACGGGAAAAACTTGAAACCATACTTCACCCCTCTTCAGATCGGAGCAGTGGAGAAGTATTACTTGAATCGCCCTTGAAAGAAAATCAGGTATTGTCGAGCTAGCGACATAAAACCAAGCACTGGTTGGGAGGTAACCGAACAGTTCCCTACTTTATTTCTATTATTTTCAATTTCGTCAAGTCAAGTCAGTTGAGTTTTTGTTTTTCGTTTCAAATTGTTTCGGGTCCAGTCATCTGTCGACCACATCGATCGAGGCACCTTGGCATCGATCGATGAGAAAATTCGGCCTCGTCGATCGACGAAGATGCTCGTCGATCGACGGGAATATTTTGCATTCGTCGATCGATGAAGATGCCTCGTCGATCGATGCAAACATTGCTGAGTCGGACAGAGACGGGTTTAAAACCCACTTTTCCTCATTTTTTCTCCACAAACACACGACGCACGCCCCTCTCACTCTCCCAAACACCCACTTCGAATTTTTCTCTCCAAATTCGTCAAAACCAACCACGGTATGTATCCTAAACTCTCATCTTCGATTATTTCACATGTTTTGAAGGATTTGAGCATGATTTTTGATAAAAATTGAATTTGGAGCCCTTGTTTTCATTTTTGCAATTTTGTCAATTTCGTTGCTATTCATTGTGATTATTCGATATGGTTAGTTGTTTTTGTCGACATACTTGCTTGTGCTTGGTTTGCTGCTTGAATTTCATTGACTTCTACGTACGAAAGTTTGGGGGATAATTCAAGTTTGGGGGTGTTATTCTAGTTTTGTTATTTCTGGGCCAAATTTTGTCAATCATAAAGGTAATATGCTAGGATAGTGTTTGAATTGCATGAATGTCGAATCAATTTTGCATGGGTAAATTTGTTTCTTTGGATGTTCACACAATTAGATGCACTTACATTGGAAATTTTGTGAAGAATTGTGATGAACTTTGACAAATTTTTCCATTACCCTTGCAGTTTGACCATGGATTTTCGACCCACCTTCGCCAAGCAAGCTCATGAGAGGCGATACAGAAAATTCACAGGACATGAGTTCACTATCCGGCAGACACTTTACCCATGCCCGGAGACAATGCAATTGCTGGGAATCCGAGCCGATGTAGAGGCTCTCTTGCAGAGAATTGATTGGAATGCTTGGATGACAGCCCGCTGGCCGACATACCCGTCGCTCGTCCTGGAGTTTTTTGCTTCACTCCGTGTCTTCGAGGTTCAGCCGGAGTTAGAGCCGACCACAATTGGCTTCCAGCTTTTGAACCAGTACTATGAAATTCCAAGGGACGAGCTTGAAGAAATCTGGGGAGTCCACGTTGGGGGGGTCGGTTTCCTTCCCCCACACTTCGACATCGCCCGTTTCTGGTCCCAGATTGCTTCTGATGCCAGTGAGGACCTGTGGGAGTTTGACTCGGGGACCTTGAAAGCGTCCTCCATCGACAACCCAGTCTTCAGATATCTTTAGAGATTTATGGGGGTGTCGATCACCGGCAGACATGAGAGCGGAAAAGCGAGAGTGGGGGAACTTTTTGCCCTCAATTGCATGTTGACAGGGGAGTAGTTTAGCTTTGCAGCGTTAGTCATGGACCAATGGCGGCATCAGATCAAGGTCACCAAGGGCAACATTTGGAGCGGGGGATTGATCACCCCGATTGCGGAACATGTGGGGATCGATTTGACACAAATCGAGTCGCTTGAGGACGACAATCGAGGGCTCGGCATTGGGACTCTGGTGAAGATGACGATGCTTTCACCACGGGCGTCAGGTTGGTCTTTGAGGATGTCCAATGGGGACAGATTTCCACTTCCACAGCGGGACCTCACTCACGTCACTGATTTTCACTTCCGTGATAATTGGTTGATGAGCACACCCGCCCACTTGAGGCTGATGGTCGGAACACAAGGAGGCCCAGGTACCTCCAGACTTCGACACCGACCACTGACCCGGCCAGACCAACGACAGCCGCAGACGCCCCCAGAATTGCCCGAGGAGGAGAAACCTCAGGATGACGAAGGAGGAGAGCACAGCCCTGACCGAACCGGCAGACGGCCGCTACACCACTTCTCGAGAGAGTCTTCATCTTCCGGGGTGGATCTGGCGACGATCTACCAGTTTATGCAGCAGCAGGCTGATTTGCATGCAGCAGAGCATGCACGGCAGGCAGATTTTCGACAGAATGTGAACACGAGGTTGAATAACCTCGACGTTCAGATGCAGCGACTCCTCCTGAACACGCAGCCTGAGTCCGTCTACCTACGCCGGCAAAGAGAGCGACAAGACCACCGACGACGATTGCCCGTGTGGCCATCTCCCGATGTCGAGATGGAGGATCCTCCAGAGGAGGAATGAGGTATCGTTTCCTTTTTCCTTATCTAACTTTCAAACTTTTCCACTCCTTCGAGTGAAACAAGTTTGGGGGGATGAGGATAGGAAAAGGGAAACGTTTGTTTGTTTTCATTTTTTTTCTTTTTCGTGGTTTCGTTGTTTTTCTGTTTTTGTTTTTCTGTTTTTGTTTTCGATTTTTGTTTTTTCTGAACCATCACCATCCTTGTTCTTTTGCTTCAGTGTGAACAATTGCTCTCTGAAAGGCTTTTTACTTAAAATTAGTATTTTTGAACTCTTGATTTGTGGTACTTGTTCTGAGTGAATAGTCTGAGCATTGTTAGGAGCTTTTGAACATAGGACAGTCGGAACTTTTTGATTATGATGGTGTTATGACTACTTACTTGTCTTTGCTTGAACTAAAATTATTGATTGATAATCGAGATATTTGCGGATTAAGAATGATAATCTATGTGATAAAGTAGCCAATGATAGGAGCTGTTTTGTTTGATATGTTGATATTTGAAACTTAAATCTTTGCATGATAACTGTTCGAAATTGGATAACTATTGAGGAGCAACGAAAATTTCTACCTTGTGAGGAATTGTGCCAATTTTTCGTTTGATGAGTGACAAAGTTGTTAGATTTATTTCCTAGAATTTGATGAATTTCTCTCTTGAGGTTGCATTAAGTGTGGTACTAGGGTGAAAATGATTTTAGGCATGTTCTTTTGTAGCCCATTTCCCATACACTAACCTTAAATCTTCACTTGTAGCCCCTTTGAGCCTTGAATGAATTTTTTTTCTTTGATTAGAAGCGTTGATGAATAAGATGATTGTGATTTATTGGATGGTGTGAATTGTGGGAATGTGATGTGAGGCTATGTGCGAAAAAAAAAATCAAGGAGAGAAAAGAAAGAATTTTGATTTGAGGGGTTTCCATGGGAAAAGTTAGAAAAGAAAAATGAACATTAATGAAAAAAAAAAGGAGAGAGAAAATGAGGAAAACTTACTTATGTTGTTCATAAATGACTAAGAGCAAGTTCTTAGGAACCCCGAGAATGATGAAAAGAAAAGAAAGGAAAAGAACAATATTGTGTGTAAATAGAAAAAAATGATGTGGTTATGATATGCTTGGGTCTTTGGGTTTGATTGAAATATTTTGAGTCACTTAGCCAAAAATATCCTACCTATTAGGTGAGCCACATTACAACCAAATGAAGACCTTTCTGATTCCCTGAAAAATCACACTAACAAGCAGTGGAGAGATGAGAAATTTGTCAAACCTATGGTGAAATAAACTAAAACTTTGATTGTGTGAATTTCAAAATCCTTTTGCTTGATTGAGCGATGAGTGCAAACACTGCCCGGTGAGGTTTATCCTCGATAGTTTACCAATAAGAATTTGTTTGGATTGCATGATTTATGTGAATAAGTGAAACTTGGATTGCAAAAGAGGCTTGTGAGGCATTGCACACTTGTATCTGCATTTGATTGAAGTTCTTTTCTATGAATTGATCGAGGACGATCAATGGTTTAAGTTTGGGGGAGTTGATTAGTTAGGATTTTCACCAACTTATCTTATTGTTCTTTAACTTATTGTGTAGTGTTTAGATCGTTTTTGTATCATTTTCGTGCATGAATTGGATTTTGTACTTGTAATGTCGTGTTTGATGAATCATACAGGTTTTTAGTCGAAAAATAGAGAAGGATTAGAGTTTCAGTTTTAGCACCCCGTCGATCGATGGAAAGGCTCGTTGATCGATGAGGCAAAGCACATCAAACGCTCGACGAAGGGACACGGGAGATCGACGGAAGTCAAGGCCTCGTCGATCGACGCCAATGCTCGTTGATCGACGAGGATGTTCAGAGTCCAGCGATCGACGCCACACAGCCTTGGTCGACGCGCATGCGGGAATCCTAGTCTGGATCTGATTTGGAGATTAACGCATATCTAACCCTAGATACAGCTAGATACATCTTCCACCTCTATAAATATTCATGTAAATTCGTTTTTTAAAAGAAGTAGCCATTGAGAGACCAGAATTAGAGAGAGAAAAGAGTTAGAGCAATTACAATAATTTATTGAAGAGTTTTTAGAGTTTTATGTTTGAAGACAAGTTTTTACGAGGAGATTTCCGGATTCCAGTTTTTATGCAGTTCAGGTTGTATTTTTCTTTGATGAATATTACCATGAATATGTGTAACTATCAATGTATGCTTGTTATGATTAATTGAAATTATTTTCCCTTTCCCTTCGTAGTTTGTGAAATCTGTGCTTATTCATAATTCTGATTTGCTGATCACATCTTAGGATTATCTAGTTGATTACTTGAGACGTAACTGTGATAGTTTTCAATCGAAAGAGATTTTCACAATATAATTTGATTTCTTGTCGTAACTGAAGGAGATTAATTGTAGGAATAAATCTGTAGATCTTTGGAGTTAGTTAATTTATCTTGAGACCGAGCGAAGATAGGTAATTAATTAATCTACTTTACGAATTGTCCAACAAAAAAGTTCGTAATATTTTTCTGATGTTTCACTACGAAGAGGAATTAAAATTGGGAATTAATCAATTTATTCATACTTGTCATACTTGATAAGTAGATATCCTTGGAATCTGTACTTCTCTTATTTGACTTCAAAAGCTTTTAAATTTCCTGTTTAAATTTCATTAGCAACTATTGTGATTTTCAAAACAACAACAAAACCTTTTATTTGATTTTCCTAATCAATATTTTCAAGAACATTTGGCTTAGTACTTAAAGGTTATTCATTACTTCTTTCCCTGTGGGATCGATAATTTTATTTGCCGCTATATTATTAGCTTTGCTAAGTCGTGGGTTAAAAATATACGCGATCACTGTTGCATGTAGATGTCACGACCTTCTTCAAGGTACCCGTTCAAGAACGCGGTTTTGACATCCATCTGCCAGATCTCAAAATCCATATGTGCTGCTATGGACAGAAGTATTCGAATGGATTTTAACATTGCAACAGGTGAGAAGGTTTCATCATAGTCAATACCTTCCTTTTGACTATAACCTTTCGCCACCAACCTGGCCTTAAATGCCGTTATGTTACCATTCGAATCCTTCTTTCTCTTGTATACCCACTTGCTGCCTATGGCTCGAAAACCTTCCGGCAGCAAGGATTTCTGGTATACATCCATAGCTGTAATTGATTCTATTTCAGAATCCATGGCCTTACGCCACTGATCAGCATCCTTGTCTCTCATAGCTTCGTCGTATGTCCATGGGTCGGTATCATTCAGTCCGTTTTCAAGGATTAAGTCAGAAGACTCTCCCACGAACATATACCGTTCAGGCTGCCGAGGCAACCTCCCACTACGACGAGGCCCCTTTAATGTGTCTGTGTTAGGTGCATTCAATTGTGATTCACCATCTTGCACAGGCGGCCGTGCAGCTGGTTCCATACCTATTCCAGGTATGCTCAGACTGCCACGGGGTTCTCCTGATGGATTTGAATTGTTCTCTTCAATTTCTTGAAGTACAATCTCGCTCTTGGTCTTGTGATTTCTCATGAATTCATGTTCCAGAAATCTTGTGTTGGTACTTACAACGACTTTCTGATCTTCTGGATCATAAAAGAAACCACCCTTTGTTTGCCTGGGATAGCCCACAAACAGCATTAACTTAGATCTCCCCTCCAACTTGTCAGCTTCCTTATTCAGCACGTATGCTGGACAACCCCACACTCTTAGCTTGGACAAATTGGGCTTATGTCCATACCAAAGTTCAACGGGAGTTTTAGGAACTGATTTGGAAGGTACTACGTTAAGTAAATACGCTGCTGTTTCTAGTGCATGTCCCCAAAAGGAAATCGGTAAACTAGCATAGCTCATCATTGATCAAACCATTTCCAACAGAGTTCTATTTCTTCTCTCTGCAACACCATTCTGCTGAGGGGTGCCAGGTGCGGTCCACTGGGAAGTAATCCCTTGATCTGCCAGATACTGGAGAAACTCAGTACTGAGGTACTCCCCACTGCGATCGGATCGCAGTGCCTTTATGGTTTTGTTCAACTTCTTCTCTACCTCAGCCTTGAATTCCTTGAATTTCTCAAGGCATTCAGACTTGTAGTGAAGTAAATAAACAAATCCATATCTAGAGTAGTCATCTATAAAGGTGACAAAGTATCTGTGCCCACCGCGGGCTTGCGTTGACATAGGTCCACACAGATCAGAGTGGATGAGGTCCAACAAATCATTTGCTCGAGACTTACTTGCCTTAAAAGGCCTGGTCGTCATCTTCCCCTCTATACAAGATTCACAAACTATATGTGGAACTACCTGGATTGGATCCATAATTCCACAATCAACGAGTTTCTTGATTCTCTTAAGATTGATGTGACCGAGTCTCAAGTGCCAAAGATATGTTATATCCTCACTTGAAGAAAATTAGTGCCAAAGATATGTTATATCCTCACTTGAAGAAAATTTTCTTTTACGTTGGTTAGACAAATTATATGCCTCTTTCACTGTCGATTTGTTTGAACATGTAATAACATAAAGAGAATCTTTCAGTGACCCATGACAGATAACAACGTTATTTCTCATGATAGAAACATCTCTACCAAAAATAACAGAAAATCCATCATCAAAGAGTTTGGACACTGAAATCAAGTTTCGCCGAAAAGACGGCACAAACAAAACATCTCTTAGTGTTAAAACATTATTCCCAAAACATAAAGTAACATCTCCAATTGCTGTAGCAGAGACTCTAGCAGCATTTCCCATGGAGATGGTAACCTCGCCATCTTCAAGCTCTCTAGTCAGCTCGAACCCCTGCATAGAGTAACAAACATGATCAGTAGCTCCAGTATCCACTATCCACGAATGGATAGAAACTGATGCTAAACATGTTTCAACAACTAGTGCAGAAGATGACGTACCTTGTCCCTTGGTGACAAACACCGGACAATTTACTTTACAGTGACCTTTCCTTTTGCATGCAGAACAAACCTTTCTTTTGTAAACTTTGCCTCCAAATCTTTCTATAGCAACCTCACTAGTCGATTCCTTCGTGCAGAACAAACCTTTCTTTTGTAAACTTTGCCTCCAAATCTTTCTATAGCAACCTCACTAGTCGATTCCTTCATGCTCACATCCTCTACACTTGGAAGTGGAAAGTGATAGTCAAGCACAACAGCAGACAAGGAGTCATTGATCCCTTGAGCAGCCTCAAGAAGCTGACCAACTGATCAAGAGAAAACACCTTGTCTTCGACTATGGAAGTGAAGTCATAGAAAGATTCTGGAAGGGAGTCGTATATGATATCATTGAATAACTGATCATTCATATTTCCACCAAATAAGATATAAAATCTTCTGAGGTTATCCATGTGCAACACATGCTCCCTTACATTACCACCTTGTGCCAGTTTACAGTTCACAATTCTCATTATGAACTTGGCACTGGCAGTCTGTCCAAGCCTACCATAAGTCATAATCAGATCTCTCCAAATCTCAACCGCGTCAGTACAATACTGATACTTGAGTTGGAGCTCCTCAATAATGGATAATCTGAGCATTGATAATAACTTATCGTTGCTCGCAATCCACTTTTCAAAAGAGTTCCTAGAGAAATCTGAGGACCCAATGAGCGGTACAGCCGGACGAGGCACAAGTAACACAAAAACAGTCTGCGTAGCAAACATGCATCGCTCCATGAGCCATTTCCATTCCAGGAAATTCGAACCCTCCAAGGGATTTTGTGCCAAAATACGAATAATAATAGACATATCTGAAAATGAATAAATAAAATAAATTAAGAACATACAACAGAACAATTGAAACAAATATGCATAGTAACCTTTAGATAAAACAACACAATTTGTTTCCTCCAATTGCCCAAGCTAATTCACCGCAAGCTACCCTAGTAGACCGTTTACGATGAACGCTCAACTAGATCAAATGATCCTTTAATTTCTTAACATGCCAGGTATCTTAAGCAAAAGAAATTAATATTGGAGATCTCAAGACCATGCTCACCTATCCGGAGCAGGGACATCTCAAAAGAGTTATACTCCAGGCAACATCTAAGCCAAAATAACCACAAGCCTAACTCCGGATATTAAAAGGCGATTCGACATACGTACTAGACCCATGCGTCCTG